>CM073778.1:27709020-27968529 GCA_037158775.1 Hetaerina titia
AAAAACAAATGTTATTCTTTCATGTGAAGTATCTAGTGTGAGTGGCCATTATTTTATCTAATCCTCATTTTATCCTCCCCCTTTCTACGTAGAGGCTAGTCTCGAATGTATAGAGAAGCATTTCACAGTAAGTTATGATACCGCAGTCCATGAATACCGCAATAAGAAATTATCCTTAATATTTGAAGTACTTGAAATTTCTATTTTTAACCAAGGTTTTGGAGATGTGGGTGTGGAGAAGGAGGAAAAAATAAAACTGAACAGAGACGAAAACAAAAAGGAATTACTACTGGGAATACCGGGGGGAGGGAGAGATGGTTGTAAGGAGAAATTCAAAGGAGGCAGTAAAACTAGATGCGGAGCATTTTGATCGACGAAGGAACGCTGAAGATGTTGACAGAGGGCAGTACAACCTGGGTACGTTCGGGGGGAGAGGAAGAAAGAATGGCGTGTTGGAAGGAATGAAGGGGTGGCAGAAAAACTACGGAATTTAAGAGGGGACTATTCTGGTGAAAGATGTCAAGTTGTGTCGTGTTAGGTAACATTTTGAAAAGTAGCAGATTAAATGGAAAATGCTGCAGTTATAATGATGTAGATGTCACAGCCGACGTGAAGATTTGATGAAGTGGAGAGTTAACTCCATGTAAAATACCAAGATAATTTGGGTACATGAATCTACGGATATACATGCAACACATGGAAGAGAGTAACACGGTAAATGATATATGGAGGAATTTAGTCGTTATTCCTCTAATATTTACGTGTGCATCTTGGTCTATAAGCTATAATGTGGAGCGTGTGGTAGAGAGAGTTTGTCATCAGCCATTAGGGTAACAGGTGATTATAGCCATTGTTTGAAATTGTCGGAAAGTTTAACTTGTGGAATATGATATCCCCAATTGCTATGGTAATGAATAATGAAAGGGAAATTTAATTTATTTAGTATGTCGATCCCTTCGTTTTTAAATTGCCCTAAATTCTTGTTTTGGTATCCCATACCAATGAAATTCGGGGCTAAGACAATTCCCTTTGAACCAGCTTTAAGCTTCAATGACTTGTATTCATTCAACAGTCTATGTGTACAGCCAAAACCGACCTTATGTGGTAGACTGCGACAGTATAAATGGTAACTAGCATTTAAGCAACACTTGAATTTAATATTGCACGCTTGTTTTGGAATCTTCCCCTGCCACGCACCCTGGCGATGTCTTGCAGGACGCCGCGTAGATGTATGTAGAAGTAAATCCTGTCTCTCGCCCTCTGCCGCGGGCGCTGGTAAATAAAGAATACTGCTGTGGGCGGGGGAGCGGAGTTGAAAGGGGGGCGGGCGGCTTGCTCCTTTTACGCCGCATGGCACGACTCTCGCCCTCTCGTCCCCTTCGCGACCCGAGGGCGTACGAATCCACTCCCCTCTTCATTCCGTCATCGCGGGAATGAAACCGTGTGGAGCCCGGCCGGTTAAAATAAAGGATTCCTTTAGCGTGTGGCTTGCGAGGAGGGGTGGAAAGAGAGAGAGGAAGAGCGGAGAGAGGGAGGATAGACAGAGAAAGGACGGAGGTTGAGGCGCGTACGAAGGGGCGAGTGCGCGGTGGCGGGAGTCCAACCCAACCCCCCTCGCCCGCCCCCACCCGCGTCCGCGGAGCTGCCGGACGGTGGGGTTCCGGGGGGGGGGGTGAAAGGGGCGAGGAGAGGGGGCGGCGAAAGCGAGGAAGAGGAGAGGCCCTCGGAGCGAAGCGGCCTGCTCGAATCTCTTTGAATCGGTGAAATATTCTGGGGATGAATCACCGGGGGGAAGCCTCCTTCCGACGCGCGCCTGCTCCGCAAAAGCTAGTCCGAGTTCCATCACGAGTGCCCCGGGCTTTCTGGACTTAGGGAATCGATATGACGATACATCGATGTGTTTTTAAACAGAGCATATCAGTAATTTCATGAAACCCTTATATTTCTAGTCGATAATTATGGTAGATTTTTGTGATGGATAATAGAGCCGATAATTTCGATATGATGATATGGAGGTTATCACAGTTGTAATGATTTTAAGACGAAACATACGACATGACGATTTGACAAAGTTGACAATAAGTTCCAGGGGAAATATGTAGACAATTTGGGCGATGTCTTCGATGCCCATAAATATGGAAGATATTAACACGGTAAAAGTTCACACGGCGAAATGGCGTTACTATTCCTTTAACATTTACATGTGAATCTTAGTCTATAAGCTATAACGAAACCGTTATGTGTATGTCATCAGCCATTAGGGTAACAGGCAATCATAGGCATAAGCTGTAATTTTATTTTAGGGAAGTTTAGCTGGTCGACGAATTTTCCAATTGTTTTGGTCACGAATGATGATTGGGAAATTTAATTCCTTATTTATGTTTATCCGTTCGGCTTTCAATTCATCTTTACGTTATACATGTTTTCTCCAAATAAAGTTCGATGTTAGGATATAAACGTATAGTCAACAGTTTTCGTAAACAATAATGTGAGTGTTGCACGATATACCAACTATGTAAAAGGTAATTATCGCCACGTTTCCATATCCTCACCAACCCGGTATTTTTTTCTTGTAAACTGTCGACACTATATAATTTATTTTTAATAAATGATGAATTTAACGTAACTCGAATAAGTTCTAGAGACTCATTGAATAACGAAAAGCGTTATTATGGACCCAGTGATATGAAGTCATTGCGCTATACATGGAACTTTTTAGATTTAATATAAGATTTTAGAGAACGGTGGTACTGTTGCCAAATTTCACCCCTCATGGCCTCTGGCTCGAGAACGACAGCAGTCCTTGAGGTAAAAATGCGCACGGACGCCAATTCGATCAAAAAGTTTTAGCAAAGGGGTCCTGGAAAGTACTTTGAAAAAATATTACACCTGAAACAGTTACATACGTAATTTCGCTAGGACGAGGGTGAAAAAAAAACTTTAAACTTCTGCCTGAGAAATATTTGAAACGAGAGCGTGGCGGTTACTCGTGTTCTTTATGAAATAAACCTCAACTCAACTCCGCTCAAGATAAGAAGCAAAGGGACAGCATCCAAAAAGTAAACACTTCACCCGCGGACGTGAGCAACGAGTAAATAATCTTTTTTTAAGTGCATGTTTCTTTTTATCGGATGTTTGTGTCGCGCGTGCACATGTGACTGCCGTCCACCACCCACGTCTATGTATCTGAATATTGTACGCGAACTTTTGGCTCGTCAAATCTGATCGCCCTAAGCTTGAAACGAGTGTTCGACATCCTCTCCGTTTCAAGGTTACTTCGTGAATGGTCGACGGTTCAGAGAGGGAGGAATATGATGGCGAGACGAAAGAATCGACGTATTAATTTGCAGCTCGTGGGGTGGGCGTGTGATCATATGTATCCTTCCTTTCAAGAAGGCGATGGCAACCTTGGCTTCCTTTGTTCTTCTGACTTTGACAGCTTTGAACGATTGTCCTGCTTTTATAATGATTCGCAAAGGATATACCGTATGTCTATGCCACCACGAAATCAATATTCTGAGCATCAAATTGTTCAAAATTTAATGAAAAAATTTGAAAAACCTGACTCATTTTACTGTTTCTTCAGAGAACACATTTCGATTAAGATTTTAAATAAATCTTAAACATCATAAATAATTTTAAAAATGATGCGCCGTGTAAAATAATATCACTCTCATATCACTCTCAAAATCATTCTCATAAAACGTTTTTGGTTTTTTCATCAGAAATAATTATATCTTTCTCTCATTCCCTATCATACACGTATATTTTGGAAGCTGATTTGATGTCTTTTTAATAATTTCCGGTCAGTTTAGTAGCATATTGCTAAATGACCATCGACCTCGTGAGTCAGGTTGGTAGTCTGCTAGCTCATAGGTCGTCCGTTTGAATCTCGCCTCTTGCATTAGTGTTATGCAAATTCTGTTCCTTCATTTTCTAGGAAAACTCTTGTCCTTCAGCATCTACATCTACACAACTCCTCTAAAACCACCGCAGGAGTGTAATTCGGTAAGTGTTAGGATATCAGGAATTAATACATCGGTAAATATAAGTTTGTACATAAATAAGAATAGAAATTTGCACATTCATAAAAGCACCTTTGCAAACATACATGCTTCCCGACATGGTTCCATAATGGATGTGCACAAGGTAAGTTTTATATTTTTCTTTTTTTATTAATAGCGTTAATACGATAGTTTAAACATTACCTAAAGTTGACTTAGACTTTATTGTGCATCGCTATGGGCAAGAATGATTACCAGAATTTGTCAATCTTTTATTTTGTCCCGGTGGTCAAATCTACCGTTATAAATTGAGGCCTTAATAATTCCCTCGGTGTCGCAAGAAAACTCACTATGTTCTGAACCTTCTTATATCTTAAGTCTCACCACCTTTACTCACCCAGGATACCAACCTGATTTCTCCAGCATATTCGTAAAACTCTTTCCTCGCAATAGTTTTTACAAATATAGAGAATTTTCAATGATTTTTCCCAATTCCATAATTAGAATTTTATTCAGTGAATCTCAAACAATATCCACAATCGTTCCAAATAACACCAATCAACCTGAAGACAGGTTAGGTATACGAGGGTAGAGATCACCCAGGACTAAACCCTACGTCGTTTGATTTTGACACACAGGGGTTAGGAAGGCAAGTTCCTTTATTTGAGTTCACTGCGGCTTTCCACTAATTTAAGGTATTCTCAAAGTCAGAAAACTTGAGTAAAGATCAGACCGTCAAGAAAACCACAGTAAACAAACCAAGTGTCGGTTTTATGAGATGAGACTAAAGCTCACCTAGTACCAAGAACTATACACACAGCGTGTGAAACTAACACATTATCAGGGAAATAAAGGCGTTAGTATATTTTCCTCTACAGCCCGTGGTTTCTAAGCTCTGATATTCGAGAAGGCACACAGCTTGGGTGAAGCTGACAGTCCTCAGAAGAGTCCCCCAGAATCGAGCCCCAGCACTCCGGTCAGTAGCCCAGCGCTCTAGCCACTGGAACCCAAGCTATCCAGAGTCACCAGAATTCGAGCACAGGTTGTCTACACACAATTTAAACCCCCAACCCGCAAGGTTTTCACCTCCCTAATGATTTTTACCATTACAGAAATTTCCTTGGAGCGAAAACATAAATGAATCGCATCTCTTCTGGTAACCAAGGGTATCTCCTGACATCGGGAATTACTGACCAGTGTTATTTTGCAAGTTTCATCCTCGAATGGGCGTTTCTTTCTGACACCCAACGGCCAATTTAACCCTCTACTGAATCTCTTTCGGGACTTCTCCACGAGTGTTTGGTTTTCCCATCCCCATTCGCAAACATTCCTCCGACAGCTTCCTCTCACCGCACTGAGTGCTCACTTTCCCATTTCTCCTCCACCCACGCTCACGAAATCGACGGATCCCAAAAGTAGTCAATTCCCGTAAGTGCTCCAAAGGATGTGGCCACCTCAGGCTGTAAATAATACGCAGGGACGAGGAACGCAAGGAAGCCGTCTGCAGAAGGGGTTCGATTCTACGGAAACACTTGGGCTGGACGATAAGTTTGCTATCAACAACTTGATAATATCCCGCGAATCGCCCATTAGGGACGAACCGTAGGCTCTGTTAAATCCTATGCGTAAACAGGAGTATAACTGTTTGTAACTGATCGATTTTTATACAATAGGATAAGAAATTGACGCAAATTGCATCGTGCTTAAGCGTCATCATTATCAATCGAATGAAAATGCTAAGGAGAACTGTTATTTTGGATTGGTTAGACCTCTCCGTGAATACACGTCGTGTGTTCGTGAGTCAGGGAGGAAGAACTTTGATTTTTGAATTACGGAGGGAGCACGTCCAGCGTAGCAGAGGGGAACGGAGGGAGGATGTCCATTCCACAAATAATTGTTATGAAAAAAACCAAAACAATCACGTTATTACATAAGAGCCTGAATTGGGATAAACTGGAAGTACGAATACTATTTGCACGACTTTAGCTCTTTGAAAAGTACAAATAAAGAGTTTACAAAATTTACGCTGAAAATACGGAAAAATGCTAGCGCCTCTTTAGTAATTGGTAGGCTGGGCTACCATGAGAAAAGCTAA
This sequence comes from Hetaerina titia, assembly GCA_037158775.1. Classification (NCBI taxonomy): domain Eukaryota; kingdom Metazoa; phylum Arthropoda; class Insecta; order Odonata; family Calopterygidae; genus Hetaerina; species Hetaerina titia. The sequence continues at coordinate 27,715,120 of CM073778.1, forward strand.
AGGGAATTCACTGCCGAACCGATCGATACACAGAATCATTTTTTCCTCGCACAACTCGATACCGCAAAACAATAGGAAACTTGATATACGACAATTTGTACTTCCCAATTGCCATTAACCGAAATTCACCGACACCATCTGCCGCACTCTCTCGTTGGTGCTTGCAGGAAAAGATGTAGATTGAGGTCACCTGCTGCAGGTAGCTAGCTGCCTATCGATTAAGCTCAAAGATAAGATCTACGCATTAATTGAAGATAAGTATAATCACAAAAATTGACAATATATATACTAATAATGAGAGCGCTGTTTACGAGTCCGATTCGAAAATTGTAGAGTTCGATTTTATGAAACAATCGAAATAACTCAGATGGTAACTAGGAAGACGCGACAACTGCTCGATCCGAATGTATCGAACCCAACCGTGGTCGATGGTGAACTCATTTTGGGATGGGTGTGATACGCGCTGAAAGTCGACCTTCCGAGAGCCTTTACGAGTCAACCCCTGAATGTTATCGCCGCTTTAGTATTGATGTTTCGACATAACGATATGTCGTCAATGTCAACAGTAGTTATCAATTCAATGATTTATTTACTGCAGCTCCATACACAGCTTTCATATCAGTTAGTCTATATAGTCGTAACTTCTTACTCTTTAAGTCTGCCATTATCATTTTGACGCATTCCACTCCAGAGCTTGCGCTGCAGCTTCAATCTTCAACCCTTTCCTGTCTAGTGGAGCAGAGGTAGACTGTAGTACGTATTTTGACTCAGAGTATGAGTAATGGAATCCTACCTTCTTTTTCACCTTGTTTTCAACAGACAGATATCCTCCTGTACTACGTTTTACTTCAATTGAATTCCTTTCAATTTAATCTAAGGCAAGTAATGTGCGGTCCATGTCCACGCGATTAATGTGAAATCAGATTTCAAATAACGATATAATTCCATGATTGGATTGGTGTTACCCTAAATTTGAAGTTTGTTACAATACTCTAATGCTTCCCAGGGTGTGTTCAAATAGTGCGCAGATCAGAAAATTAGATCTCTCTGGTAGTAGATTTGGGGGTGTCGAGGATAATGACTACAGAAAACATTGCTGACATTTTCATCTATATTTCCCGTGGAAATCATTTCTAAGGCGTGTTGAGGTTGAGTGATTACATCCTAGGCATGCACTCTCAACATTATAAAATATTAATGGTACAGATATAAATCACAATGAAAGGTTAGAATAATATGAATTAAATATCAACGCAGTTTTAAATTCAAATTTGGTATAGAAATGCCTCGGGGTAGTATACGTGTACTACCGACGCGTAATTAGAATAAGGAATTAAAAGAGGAGGAAGGATGGAATGAAATCGGTCCTTAGCCTACAAAAGTGAACAGGTTTAAAGAGTCAAAGTCCGTGACGATGGGTTTTGCCCTACATTTGAAGAACATTACATACCGTACTCAAGTAAGGACCATAATACCAACTACTTTAAAATCTCACAAAACCACCAGGAATCGAGCGCGGGTCCTCATTGTGGGAATCGAGCACATATTCCACTAAGTACTCCAAAATAAGTTACTGTAAACTGAATTAAAGAGTAACAAAACTATAACTTAAACTATGAAGTATCGTGAACTATAAATTATTATAAAAATGCCATCAAAACCATGTATTTTCTGGAATAACCTATGATATTAGCCATGTGACACGTTCAGAGCTCGCCATAATTCACTGTGAATCGGTAAATGTAGGGCAATCAAAGAATAAAAATAAATAACAATAATAAAGAGAGACAAAATCAAATAATTATAATGGTTGAAAAAGCTCCCCTGATATCGGAGCCTTGAATACCCAATTTTATGTTATTCAATAATGCACGCGTTGAACAATTCGAATGGCCCTCGGTATCAAGTACACGTATACCTTAACCTCAAGCATTTTTGACGTGTGTTTGAAGAGTGTGAGTTGGCAAAATTCACATTGGGTAGGTACGTGATATTTTTATACTTATTCGTCACAGGGTTTCGCATTTTCTTAATGAAATATAAAGTATTTTATTGCAAGGCACTTCCAAGTACATTGAAACTGTTACTAAATTTCTAAATGCAATATATGCTGTTTAAATAAGTTATTCAACACACCTTCATCGATAGGTGGAATGATAAAGTTTATACGGTATTCAACAAGAGAAAAAAATCAAAACAATTAAGTCAGGTAGCAGGTGGTGTTTTCCTGATGATAAAGTAATTGTTTTAGAACTTCTACAGTAGGAGAGGTCACTTCTCCAACGTTTTATGTCTATTATGCTAGTGCATACTCGGCTAACATTACTTCAGTTTGAAAGTCAATTTCATAACCACTTCCCCAGGTATGTCTCTGTAAACAAAGCACTTGTTCTCCCTTACACTCTACACAGTCAATGGACAATCATACCTAAACGTCACTATATTTTTAATAAAAAAATTCTAAACTCTAACAAAAATTTCATTATTTCATGATGCGTATTGTATGCATTTTTATGCATATGTGAAAACATACATTCATATTTATGTATAAGTATAGATATTTATTCGTTTCCATGAATAAATTACTGGTGCTGTGGCAACCCCCGCCACACTGCCTCACGTTGTATTGTGTAGATGTAACATCTACCCACCGACCTTGGTTAGTAAGCCATGACAAAATATCCCTGGTACAGCGGCCCTTCCATTCTGTCCCTCTTAGCGGTGGATTAAGGGATTATCCGTTATGTTCCGCAAATGCAAAATTGCGATCCATAATCCCCTGGGCCGAATTTGCTCTTTTTTTAATTCGGTTGAATTTTTCTCCCTTCCCGAGGGGATGGATGCAGAACCGCGCCACCGCCGCTAACAGTCGGAATGCCCGATAACCGCGCCGCGGGGGTTGGACGAAAGACGGGGAGTGGGTGGGGGTGGGGGAGGAGGAAAAAGAAAGGAACGCGCGAGGAAAACCAGGGAGAAGGCCGGAGAAACAAAAAAGAGCGGAAATGCCCACGAGCGCACCCTTTTGGAAAACCTCGTTCGCGACACGACGAAGAGAGTGAGAAGGGTTTGCGACGGGCGCGGTGGTCCTCCTCTCGCCTCCGACGGTAAGGGGGGGCGGATAACGGTAAGGAGACGAAGGGTGGAGAGGAGACAGAGAGGGAGAGGAGTGAAGGGAAAAAAAATTTACACCCCGTCTCCCTCCGATTTGGAGAGGGATGGAAAATAAAGGCGTCGTAAACCAGCAAGAAAGTCCTTGACACTTCAATTCACTCCGCGCACTCCCCTCCCTCGGACGACGACGAATTATTCACGGCACACCACGACCCCGCACGTTGCCCATCTTATGCTGTACCTCGTCCCGACTTCCCGCCTCGAAAACCCAGGCCCAACCTCCCTCCCCTGCCCACGCCCCCATCCCTAACATCGAGAACACAGGCGACCGAAAGCCTGACTGAAAGTTTGACTGAGTCACGACAGAAGCCAGCAGCAGCGCCACTTTTTTTGCCTCAACCATGACCCACAAGAACAATGGTCTCGTTTTCAAAGGGTTCGATTTTTTCGCCCATAAGTCGCGAGGGCCTGAGGAAGACTCGCGCTGGGCGGGAGGGAGGTGGAGAATGGAATCAGGGTGGAGGAATAGCGGCGAGGGAAGAGCGCCCTTGTGGCTGCGCATGAGGGATTACGGGTAGGTCTCTCTGCCTCCGTTTATTTCCTCATGCGAAAACTACGGAGTAAGAAAATAGTTTGCTACATCTTCATCTACACGATTTATTGCAAGGCACCGCAAGAATTTCTCGCTGATGTAATACTAAACCGGGCGTGCAACATTAAAATTTTCGCTTAAATGAGAGTTACCAAAAGTTTCATTACATAATCCAAATGATCGAAATAAGTTTTCGACGCACTCCTTGCACTACGGCAAGTTTTAAGTTTTAAATAAGCTTTAATTAAGCTAAAATAAAAAAAAATAAAATTTAAGCTAAGTTTTAAATACTTTTTAAAATTATTTTTGCACTGCAAAAATTCCTGCATTTTTATGCATATTAGAGGATGAATACATTAAAGTAACTGTCGCGGAATCCCCTGCAGTTCTTTGAATTTTTAAATACTAGCTCATTTCCACGGTCAACACCGCCGAATATTGCCCAACCCATTTCCGTATGCGAACCCTAGGAAACAACAGAGAAAAAACGATTCGGTCTTTAAAAGGGTTTCCCATCGCTTGTTTTGCTTTCGCCTGACTTCTCAGAAGTTCACACTGTAAACAACACGGTTTTCAACATCAAAATGTGGTTTTGGCTCATTAGGCAGCGCCCCCCTTCCGGACCGACACATTTTTTTAGAACGCAATTCGCCCACTGTGAGCAACCGTCTGCAAGAGTGATAAGTACACTGAAAATTAACGAGGGAAAGCTGGAACAAACATGTTTATACACTTTGAGATCATGAGATGGGGTCAATAAACAATACTATGTAAAAAATTTAATAGTGTTCCCTTCGTTTTCCAAAAAATTATAAACAGAGGGAGATACGCTTTCTATTTGACCCCATGACTTTTGGGTGGCTCATGCATTGTTCACTTGTACATCTACACAATACCCTGAAAGCCGCCGCAAGGGCGTGTGGCGGGGGTTGCTCCTCAACTGTGACTACATCCTGGATGACAGCCAACTATATCTCTGGCGTTGTATTCAGATTTCTTTGAACCTGAAGATGTTTGCAACATTCGCGACGCGATATCGTCGTCAAAATGAAATGGAACAACAGAGCCACCCGAAAACCACGTGTTTTGTGTATGTATATCACCGCGAGAGCCTATGTAGCACATTTCTCCTCTTCCCTAACCGAATGATAGGAAACTGTCTCCGCACACAATGTTGGCCATGCATAAAACGTTGCCGCCAATATTTAATCTAACAATTAGCAAACATTGGATGAAAAATGATTTGGCGTGGCTCTGAAAATGCAGCCCGCACCAATCACAAAAAGGACTCCTGACTTCACTCATCCAGTTTAGATTCGCGGAATGTTTCGTCCGAAATAGAGATTAGGCACCCCCTTATAGTACTACCGCAGGGTTACTTTTTTTCGACCACCATGTGTACAGGGGCGGAAAGAGGGGGTGCGCTCCATTATAGAGGCGGGGAGTGTAGCGAGGGCTCCACTCATGACCCCCCCCTGGCATTAAGTAGGCTGTACAGTGATTCTCCCTCGGAGCGTGAAGGCATCGAGTGCGCGGGGCGGACTTGATATGCACAACAGCCGTGGCCGTCGTTCACGCCTCAAGTGCCCCCACCGCCGTCCTCTGCCCCCGCTTCCCCCCCTACCCCCTCGCCGCGTCCCTACTACGCGACGGCCAGAGAGCACCTCGGCGGCATCCCCCCACTCCTCGCCATGCTAGGTGACGGAGGAACAATTCACGGCCCGGAGTGGGGGTCCATGTCGGCTGCGTGGGCAGTGCGTGTAAGTGGTCGGCGGAGACGAGGGCGCGGAGGAGAGCGATGAAGCCATTACTCGCAGAGCGGAAGGACGGCGGCGGCGGCGGTGATGACGAGAGTGGGAGCCCTGAAGCGGATTTTTAAAGCCTCACACACCCTTCGCGCCCACGTGCCAAACGACAGGGAGTTCGGCTAAAAGTATGAGCACACACACAGAGGAAAATCTCGAACGCAAAGAAGTGAGACGGTTTTTAATGAATGGTTTTGGTGCGCCCGGGCGCTGACTTCAGTTCCCAACCTTACTGGAAGCAGTTATCACCGTAGGATACACGGTGTCATGTTCACCTATTGATAATCGACCCCCGAAGGTCGGTTATTAATATTTGAGGGTTGAGTTCGCTCAGAACTAAATCCTAGGACGTGAGATGTTCACACGTTGGTAGGGCTGGTGGGGTGATTGGCTCCTCTGTGCCAATGCTCGGATTAGATACACGTAGATAGTTTACTAAACGGATAGGTTAATGAAGTCGTTTTTTCCCATAACAACCAGAGAAAGAAACAGCCGACGACCCATATCAACTAAGAAATTAACAGCACTCTTAAGTGGTATACTTCACAAGTTAACTTTTTTGCTGCCTTTTTTTGTGTAGCTATGAAAATTACTATAGTTATACCTATTAACTGTTTGTGATGGTGCCGATATTTTTTCGTATCGTTCTTGATTTCATACTACGCAGTTTATATTCGTTTTCTTATTACTTAATACCATAGAAATATATTTGTTAGTGATGGCAAGATTTCTCTTTGTTGCATTATCTCTCTACCACGTAATGGTAATAGTTCTTTCTCCACGAATCGGACGCACGCAATTTTTCATTTCTTAAAGTGAAAGAAGGATTCTGTAACCACCAGTCTCAGATATGATACATGGATGCCCCCATTCACGTACAGTATATGGCTGATGTGGATGCAACCCCTGACACGCATCATACAGGTGTCTCGAAGGCTATCGTGTAAGTGTAGGTTTGGTTTCTCAAGCGGTTCTAGAAAACACAATGCACAGTGTGAAATATTGGCAAAAAATTTTAAATAGTAGTGCTTTTTCATGTGGTAGGACTTTACCTGGAATACTCTTTGAGTGTTTGGGACTCTATACACAACATGAAATGATAATATTAATGAGTTCATGTATGTTGGAACGTGTAATTGTAAATAAATGGATAGTGCCTTCACACTCATTGCCATACTCCCTTAAAGAGACTCGTGGGGCATTGTGTAAATGCAGACGTACCCCAATGGCTTGATGACCAAGGCTGCCACAGTCTTGTGGCGGCTTGCGTGGTAAGAATAATAACAAAACACTAATGAAAAAATTGGAAATGGCGCAGAAAAAAATTGCCACAAGTTGCGAGTAACCATAGCGGGTATGTTGGAGGAATTAGGTTGGGAGCCTCTTGATTTAAGATTAGAGTAGATAAGACTTAGACTTGTGGAAATTTACAAGGCTTCCATGGCGTTTCTTGCGATTTTGAAGGTATTATTATGGCTCCAATTCATTTTGTTAGATTGGACTACCAGATTAAAATAAGAGTGATAGATACCGTTAAAGATAGATTCAAGTACTCGTACTTCCCTCCACGTTACGTAAGCATAAAAATCGAACCCAAGCATAAAAATTTATTTACTTATGTGTAAAGGCAACGTTAAATGATTTATCAAATTATTGCATTACCCACATAAACCCCATAAGACGACGCCTCGAGGGCTTGTGGCAGGGGGTTAAGGCACTATCCATCTACGCAGGAATAATAATAACACACGAACAACTATCCCTGGATAGATGAATGGTGCCCTAACACCTGCCACAAGCCTTCGCGGCGTCCTGTGAGGTATTGTGACGATTTATAGGAATAATGCACCATTATTTTGGCTTTTAATGGGTGTTACAGGTACCTGTATACCTGCAGCTTAGTTAACACCGAACGAAGTTCTAAGGCTTGAGCAATTCATACGTTAGCAAGTTAAAGGGACAATTTTTTCGTGGCGTGTTTACTATGGCATCACCCAAGAAGTGAATACCGTAATCATTGGTCCGAAGTTAAGGGTCCATCTAATACTACTTGACCATCGCCTTAGTATTTACGCAAAAATTATATCCTGAATTTTCCCATTCTCATCGACTATGTATTATCTCAGAGTCTATTGGTCATACTGAGGGAATTATTATAGCCTCAAATTATAATAGCTAGGAACACTGGGACAAGTTAATAGAGAAAGATTCAACCACTGATAGATTCAAGCACTCCTTCTTCCCCACACATGACGCATACCTCCCCCAGTCACACGCTCCGCTGCAGCTTATGGTATTGTATCGCACATATGCTGGTTATCCTGTATGTACGAAGATGTTTTCCCTTTCAGTTGCTGCCTACCGAAAAACCATTTCCGTCAACATAGCATTCGCGTCCAGGGAGGATTCCGGAATCACAACGCATTATTTTGCCCTTATATACCTATCCACAGACTATTCCGAAAGATTATCTGGAGCACGCCAACTCAACGCCTATGGGACGTTATGGCGCCAGTCGTGAAAAAGGAGGCGCGGATACGGTAGTGAGGAGAGAGGCGCCTTAATTTTATTTTCCTCCTTCTCATGTGAAGTCTGCAATGGAAATACGATTCCTAGAATCCACCTCGTAGGCAGTTTATTTATCTTCTTATTTATATTCTTCACCTGCCGAAGTAGAAGGGGGCGTTGAGTACTTCCCTTCTTATATGCCCCGTGAAAAATCTTAGAGCTGGTGACCTTTCATCTACCGGCATGTTAAATGTAGTTATTGAGGCTTAAGAACCTTCTACCCTGGAAATTTTCTTATTTGTGGGAGGCTTTTTACTCTTTCGTATCGTTTTTCCCCGTTAATAATGATCCTCTACCCATTTTTTTATTTGTTGTCCCGTTTTTAGCATCACCAAAGTAGTTTTCAAAGGAGAAATTTAGGAGCTTCGTGTATTTATTAAATTTCATTAAAAGAAAACGTTACCCATGATTCCTCACGCAGTTTTTTTAATGAAGCATTAAAATCATAGTATGTTTTTCATAGACGATATTGTGTATTATAACATCCATTGTAAGACCAGAGCCTTTGAATGAAAATGTAACTCATATCTTCCCAATGAATAGAGCGTATCATCAGTTATGTGAAATGGTCAAAAAACAGCAAAACCGATAATCATTTTATTTATAGCTACAGAAATTCATATTCCCTTACGGGGATTTGAAAGGTTATTTATCAGTTTTTTGTTGGAAATCCTTTTGCGTACATGGATATATGATTGCCGTTATAGCTTTAAAAAATCGAAAAGATACGAGATAAAGACAAAAATGCCAAAGACTCATGATTCATGCTAATGGAAACTTAACATAAGAGCGAGCTACGTCACGCGACCTAAATATTTAAAAAAAAACCAACGTCGGAAATCCAATATTTTACTTATAGTAGTGGTTCATTTGAAAAATGTAGGCCGTATTATTTCTTTGAAATATAAGCCCATAGGCGATACCTCGTACATCAATCGCAATTTCAAGCCCTTTGTCAGCCAGAAGCATTTTTCACTCCAAATATTTTTACGAAATTAATTTTTGGAAACTTAAGCATGAATTGTGCTACTAAATTTACTCATGATATTTAATCAAATAACTATGGAAACAGCTCTCATGGACACATTAACCTTTGAAAAATAAAACAAGACTTCCAGTGCTCCAATAAATTTTTTTTAATTGTATGATTGCCACCGGATTAAAACTGAACGTACTGTCAATATTTGGAGATAATTGAGGCCACATTCAAATGTGCACAATTTTCAAGTACGTATGATGATGAAACCTTTTTATAACTTGGTGGTCTTTAAAGAATTACTTTGGTAAAATTGCGTGAAAGCTATTTTAACCAAATATTTTGGCATAAGATTTGCTTAGTACGGTCAGATTTAACACGAAACTATCGATGTGAATATGTTACCTCGAGCGAAAATTACTTTTCACTGCCGACTCTGCTGAACTTGGTTCGGCGAAGCATCAACATACATAATGTACAAGGGAATGCTGCAAAAGTCTACCAGGAAAAGAGAAGGGAAGACCGCAGAAATTCTCGCTTTAAAAGAGGTAACAAATTCCGTGGAAACGGCAAAACACCGCTGAAGCTGCGTCGTACAGATAATGGAAGATGGGCGTTTTTCAAGTTTTTCCTGGTGAACATTTCCGACACTTCCAGGAAGCCAAATCTTTCAGCTATGTAAATGCAAGCCCTGATACGGTCCGCAAATAGTAAAAATTTAACCTTCGCAAGGACCATTACTATTATTTTACGCATCACAAATACGCTCGAAATGGTTCGTATTCTAGTGAAAAAAAACAAAAACTATTTCCTAGAAAGCGATTAACAATATTCCCTTCAACGCTGTCATATCGTTAACCCAAGCATAACGTGGGAAGATTGATAGGAAGAACTTAAAAATAAATTAAACAAATAAAATATGCATAGTTTCGCTCTTGCTTTGATTTCACCTATTAGAATACACTGAAGATAGTGTCTATGCTCGACTAATGCGAAAAAAACGCATAAAATAAATTAAAAATGAGGGACAAATTTAAAGCCGCGTTAAACCACTTTTCGCGCACAATTAAATCACTCGCGAAATGCAAAATCTGCCTGCATACTCTCCAACCCCGACCCTCGCGTAAAATTTCATTAACTCGACCCTTCCGCGAATGGCATCGTCCATCGGATATCCCTGTGTGTGTGTGTGTGTGAGATAGAGAGAAGGGGGTGCTGGTACTGTGGGGGTGAGTGAAGGTAGAGGAAGAGTTCTTCGAGTCTCCGCACTCCAACCAACGCTCCGGCGCTACTGCGCTTGGATGGGGGTGGAAGAGGAGAGGCAGAAGGGGAGGGAGTAAAGACGCGAGCGGTGGAGAAGGGATCGAAGTGAATGGAAAGAGTGGAATGGGGCGGATGCGGAGAGGGGGCGCGGGTGGGGGCGAGACGGTGGAAGGGAGCAGGTATATAGGACAGAGAGAGAGAGAGAGGACATTTTTTTTAAAGGGGTGCGAGAAATCCGACGTAAAAATAAAAAGGGAAGGCATAAAAATCCGGAGAGAGAGAGAGAAGGGATTCAACTCGTGGAGGATTTCTCTCAGCATTCTCTCCCTCCCACGCACGCCTTTCTCTCGCGCCCTCCAACCCCCTCTTCTTCATCACGCTCTTATCCTTTTCCTCCCCGTCCCACCCCGCTCGGAATCCATCTCTATCATTCCTACCCGCCGTCCTCCGCCCTCCCCCCTACTCCTAGCTCTCTATAAAAAATCCCATTCCATTTCTCTACGCGACCACTCGCTGCGCCCCATTATTTTTTTCCCCAATTACGTAGTCGCCGTTCGGTTTTTACCGTCTAATTTTTAACATAATGGATATTTTTACTGTGAGTTAGTTTGTCTCTTTGTTTACTTGATTTCTCTGCTGCTCATTAATGTTTAAAGGCCTCTTATCAGGAAATTTGGCATTCATAATTTTGCATTGCCTCACATATTAGACACGTCTATCATTCATCGTGCTAAAAGACTTGTGTGCTTTGCCACGGGAATAATTCTGTGGAAAAGTACAAAGTTTATTTTTTAATATTGATACTAAATACTTTCACGAAGTGAAGCCTGGAACGGTAGAGTATAGAAATGTCTAATCTTTAACTACCAGTCTTTCACATACGGTGAGTCCTGTTTTCCCAATATACTTTGTGTTGTATTCTGAGCAATTTAACTCATACACTCCACTCCTCTCGTTTTTGGGGACTTTGTCTTTATTGTAAGAGGTCAGGTTCTTAAGGCATGAACCACTGTAAAAAGCACATTTAATTTTTTATTTAGGTAAACTTTTTATTATTTTTTAAGAAATAGTCCCATAGTAGTAGATAGAGTATTCTTCGCCATTTGGCAGTGGGATCTTTTAAATATTCAGGGTTGTAAATTTGACTTAAGGCTATTTTTGTACGTTTCTTCCGGTAAAGTTTATCAATTATATCTTCTGAATAGCCATTGTTTACTGCTAACATTTTAATTACATGAAGTTCCTTATTTAAATTGAATTTTGACATAGGGATAGAGGTTAAACGGTGGATCACTGCATGAAATGCCGAAAGCTTTTGGGCAAAGCAATGCCTTGAAGAGGAATTAATTAATTGGTCCGTACACATTTCCTTCCTAAAAATGGAGTACTGTAACCTGTCACTCTAGCTTTACGCATACTGTGAATGGAATTAGTGGGTGCACTCGCGCACCTTGGCCATACCTATCGTGTGTGTACACGTAGATGTAGATACTCGCCCTTTAAACCATAAGACCCCCCTCCCAACTCCTCACCAACTACCCCTACCCCAAGAAGACAAAAAAACCCCACCGACGCTATCAAAGACGGACGGAGATCCCCCCTCCCTCTCCGTGTTTTCGGGTCTTTCCTGGCCCATTCCCCTCCGCGTCCGCCGCGCGTGCTTTTGAAGCCCCGTCGGCGTGGAATACGGGTTCCGGTACCCAAAGGCGATACCATCGAATTTCCGAAAAGGCCCCGGAGCCATTTTGTTTTCCCCATTTTCTCCTTCTCTCTCTCTCTCACTCTTTCTCATCTGGGGTTAAAAATGCGGAAGACGGTAATCTATTGCGTCCGCGTCCCCGTTCACCCTCTGTCCTTGCTCCAAAGGACCAGTGGCGTTTGCCCGGTATCTTCTTCCTCGTGTTCACGCGTTGGATGACTCCGAATTTGATTCATGCCTCAAGATTAATTTTCCATCCTCCGGATATACGACGGACACGCCGAGCACATTACTCCGACAAAAAGGAAATAAATTTTGTAATATTCCACACTGAATTTAATAAATAAAAACGGTTTGTACGTTTTCAAGTCAATCTCAAGATCAAAACAATTGTTACTTCCAAAAATTCTTCTGAATTTCCTCTAAACATTTTTCATTTCCCCAATTAACATTTTGCTGCATTGATGCTCACCACATATTCTAAATGTGGTCAAAACTACAATGAAATAGTCTCCTGTTCTTTTTTTACATTTTCATTGCATTTTTCCACGACCCGTGAAAACTAGTTTTAATGAGACTGACCTATATATTCGTCTTAATTTCGTATCCCATGAATGGTTTCATGTTATGTGTAACACCCTTATAGTTGACCTGTTCTGAGTCACTCAATTCGATCCCATATATTTCATAAGAAACGTCTTGTACCTCTTTTCCTTTTACTCCCAACTTCAGTGCTGTACATTTTTTATTTTGCATTCTAACGCCCATTCCTTACGCCACTCCAATATGTAGTCCACATCGCTACAGAATTCTCCGCAAACTGCCGGTGTCTTATTGATATTACTACCTAAAGTTCCGGAAATTGAAAGTTCTTCTGCCACAAAAATGGAACGACATGCAAATTAAAAAACTTTGCACCCTCATCGCCCTATGCAAGGACAGTTTCCCAAACTCTTCGCTTAAAGAACTAAGGGAGCTTTCAAGCAAAATGCCGCCCTCAGCAGGAGTACACATAGCAGCTTCAAGTCGATTAAAACAACAGGATGACCCCGAGGCAATGGCTGCTCAGCCACTAAGTAACCAAGGCTTCTACCTAGACCTCCCGACTTTCTCGGGTAGTGTTGCCCTCGGAGACATCAAGCAGAATGTGAAGCCCTTTAGTTCAGCCCACGAAAGACAAACGAAGAAGTACGTGCTCAGAAGTTTATGTTTTTCAAAGAACTTTTGATATTTAACGTCTGGCAGAATATTCATATGTTCTCACAATCGTCATTGGAGATTTTTTATCGTGCGTATGAGGTTTGATCAAAAAGTATCGCAAATTTAGAATTTCCGCGGGTTACGTATATTTGATTTTCGACCTTTTTGTGGCGTTATGTTTGGTACTTATGTCTCTCACTTTTGCCGTAAAATTCGGCCATTGAATTTCACCCAAAACACGTCCAAGGAAAACAGCTGTCGACAATTAACTGAACATTCAAAATGGCCGAACTTTTCGGCATAAGTGAGAGACATAAGTACCAAAATAACGTCACAAAAATCGAAAATTAAACAAACGTTACCCGCGAAAATTCAAAATTCACGATACTTTTTGAACAGACCTCGTTTAGTTAGGTTTTGGACAAACTTGTGAGGACAAAATATGTACCTAGAAGTAGACGGGAACGTTTACTCCAATATTTGCTAACCTTCTTGAGTAATGGCTATTTTCCTGCTATCCAATATGCCATTAATACCTATTCTCATGCTCCCTCCACTTTGCCTAGCAAGAATTCTCCATTCAATTATATCCTTTATCAGTTCGATGCTTTCTCCAATATCTTCTACGTCCTATTTTTTTAAATCTTATCTGAATTTTCACTTTTATGCCTTCCCTCGTATCTAATGCTTAGTCCTTCGTCTACCTCTCTCTCCTCTTTACTTTTTGATTATACTCCAGTCCTAAGGAAGCAAAGCTACGTATGCGTTGACCTTTTTGAAGATTAAGTTATTGAAACAAAAAACTTCGAGTCAAAACACCCTCTAAGTTGGCATGCTAACTAAGAGTTTGTCTTACCTTGGGTAATGATGTCGTTAATGAAAGTGGCTTCATTATTAATAGGTCAAATCTATCTCTACAGCTAATTAAATGGTACTCTGAAGGGTCAGTTCCCGTCTTCCATAAGTTCTGCTCAAAAAAAAGGCAAATAATGAAAATTAAAAGCTAAGCCATATAGAGATACCATTTGAAGACAAAGGAATTCAAGTTTTCTCGGTGACTACTTTTTTGACTACTCATACAGTCTGCATCGGAAAATGTTGGGGGATGATTTTGGACGCCTGAATTGGGATTATGTCAAAAATTCAGTTGATGAAATTTCTAAGGGTGACTGAATGACCTACGCAAACAAAAACTAATTTTGTGGATGCGGAGAAGAGAGTTGGAGTGAAGCATCTATTTGAAAATGATACAGGGATGGCCCTGAGATAACAAGAATACGCAGTAACGAAGCATTTGGCACTGGGAGATTTTAAAAAAGTAGCTTAAATCTAAATAATAAATGTTAAGAATTAACAACGCTGAGATTATTGACGAATTCATTCCCGAAGACCATGTAAAATGCCCAACCGGCGCAACAGAGTGAATTATGAGAAAAAATTTGAAAGTTCCGATACCAACCAACTTCGTATTATGCAATATGGATTCTTCTCCGGGAGTTATTAGATCGTCGGATAAGCATACCCCCCGATTACAGTGCTTTGGAAAGGAACTAGCCGAATTTCAAAGACAAAATTCATTATGAGTGAACGGCGGCTGGCGGGGAGAGGCCGAGGAATTCCAGGGCGCCACCTCTACAACGCTTTGTCATGTTTACCACAACACTTCTACGGACCGAAAATCGTGCGTTTAATCTTCCTCGGATTATTCCAGTAGAATTCCCTGACGGAATGTTCTATTGGACGGAAACGGTGATTGAAATCCAGCGCACGAATCACAGAATTCCACTTCGCGTGACCCTTTTCCATAAAAGATTGATTCATAAATAGACGACTTAATCCCGGCGAAATAGATTAACTTTTCCATTTCAACCCCCTTCATGAATACGATACGATGCAATGCATTATGATACGTAAACATGAAAGTATACTGACACATGCCGACATATGAGAATCCAGTCAAAGAGAGTGTGGGCTTTCAATTCAATTTCAATGAACTCGTAAAAGAAAAAGGAAATAAATTAACGTCCTAAAAGAGAGAAGGCTAGGTAATTCAAACATTGATACCATGGCAAAATCCATGCAATAAAAAAGACGATGGCAAAGAAAAAAAAAACTGTAAAACACTGAAGTTATCCAAAGCTTAAGGAAGGAGATACAATAAAAAATTATTATTTCTATGCATAAAGTAGGGGACGATGCACCCTGGTCTTTGTATACGTAAACTGTCGGTTTATGTAGACCTCCTACGCTTCTTTATTAATAAAAATTGGCAATTTTTCACACAATTATTTTGTGGAAAATTGGCAATTTTTATTAATCATGATATTCCACCATATCACGCCTGAAACGTCTCTTTTTATTCCCACGCTTCGTCCACTCCACTGCCACTCGTGTTAAGGAAGAAAAAAAAATATGCTTGCAAAATATCTATAAACCAATTGACGTAATTTTTCGAAAGAATTATCTGTTTTATTTCAACTCTAAATGTGACTTTCTCGCTACAATTTCAACTTGAAGTATGACCTAAGTGTTTAATCACAAAATAAAAAAAAACATAAAATGACATCGTTACAGTTTGAGATGGATAGATAAATAAACAAAAATGAAATTAGTGGGAAAATAAATAAATCCTAATTGATTACTCCATAGATTCCTTTTGGTCATTTATCCGCATAAATTCTTCAATGATAGCAAAACTTGTGAAAGAGACGTTCCTCAAATAGCGCTAAAGTTTAGGAAGTTTTAAAATATTTATTTATCGATAAAAATAAGAAAGCTCATTAAATATTCAATTTTATGCCACTTCACCCGAATCCATACGGTCATTATTTCTAATGTAGCTTAGCAAAAGATATAAGGCCTGCAAAAGAGAAAAACGACCTTGACATGAATTTCTTGAGGAATTTGATGTGAATGATCTGGAGTCGAATCAAAGGTTTCTCGAAAAAAATCCATTATCTGCGGATTAGCAGAATTAAATAATGTTCAAGGCTTGAAATTTGAAAGTGAGTTCAACTTCTGATTCTTAAAATAACTAACATTATTTCAAGCAGTTTCCTTTTATATAGGATAGGATAAATTCATAGAGAATTACTTGAATCACTTACTTTGGCAAAGGAAATAAAAAAGTAACATCAGCACGCAATGGCTCGATTTCAGTGAGATGAGCAAAGAATAAATCATACCAAAAAATGCAAAAGTCTGTCATTGATCCAAATAAAACAACAATGGGAAAGGCAACAGCCAGTGAAGAAATACCTAAATTTTATAAATTGAAGTTTAAGTATAGTCATCCAATGACTCAAATTAAAGAGTAAAATTAGTTTCCAAAAGGAAAATTCCATCATCGAATACAAACACTGGAACATAAAACGGGATAATGAACAGCGACAGTAAAGAGCACTCTAGATACGGGTATCTCCTACGAAGTAAGAGGCATGTTCCATTAACGCGATTGAATGTGCGCATGTCATTCACGTCTGAAAAAGAAAAAACTAAATTATTGTCCGAAAAAAATGAGAGCTATTGAATGGTTTTCTACAAATGAGTGACTTTTCAATTCACGTTCCTTTGCATAACGAAAAAAAATAGTATCTCTATTCCAAAATGTCAAAATACTCATACTTACGAGTATGACACGTACCAAGTCCCCTCTCCTGAATAACGAAATATGTAATCTTACGAGAGGAGATATGAAATACGGGTAGTTTTAAAATGTCTTTCAGCGAACGATTAATAGAATGAAACAGCAACGACACACATCAACCAAGGAGAACTAGCAACTACTATGCTAAAATCTTTTACCTATTTTCAAAAGTGTCAGAATTTTTTTATCATTCTATTTTTTCATGACGTAGTTGAATAATGATATATTTTTGCTTGATTTATTTGAAACATTACATTTCAAATAATACTAACACTAATAATAGAACAAGTATTTTCCCTTTTCCTCACCACTTAAACAGCATCAACCTTTCCCCCATCCCTTACTCATTCCACCTAGTTCTTGCACCCCCTGCCATGCACACTTTTGGTGAATCGCGGGTATATTTGTGTAGATGTTGATGTACACTTTTAAAAATTAAGTTTAATCAATGTGCCACATCATATTTCTAATTGTTGATCTTGTAAAATGAGTATTTATTATGATTGGGAGAACATTCAAATTAAACTTTAAAATCGCTACCACGTTATAAACTCTTAGAATTTAACTATCAACTAATAGAAATTATCCGTTTATGCTTTTAAAAGCAATGCACATTGTCAATTACTCTATGACTCCGATCCGCCCTTAGCTTTCGCTCGAGAAAGGAAACTCTTCGACTTTCATTTCGTTTATATGATTACATATCTACTTCAACCGTTCAATAAAAATTAAAAAGGTATTTCCAAATCAGAATATAAAATTTAAATTATATTTAAATGATCATCAGTTATACGTCGGTTACAGAGCACCGAATTAGTTTTCAAATTTAAACCGACATGGATCAATCGTCAAAGTCAAAAAGAGAGAGTAAATTTGAACAAATTGGATTGAACTTATCGTCGTCATTGATTACGAATCTCAACATCAGCGCATTGCAAGAGCAAAATAGTTAGAAATCAGTAGTTTTATTCATCCTTGTAGAAATTGAAAACTGCAGAAAACAAAATCTAAGTTTGGGATCAGGATTCATATTATCCATGCCATTAGTTTTCAATCCGAGAAAATTGTCAGAGAAACTACATTCATCCATATTAACACACCTTAATTCCTCAAAAAGACCTTAATATATATATTATTCATATAGTATATGCTGATCAGTTCGCTAAAAAAATTAAAGTGAATAACCACGGCAGAAATCATCAATCTTCCTCAATGGTAATCTGACCTTCCCAATCCGACTTTATCAATTGCCGAGAATAGCTACTAATTTTGTATTACATCCTTATAAACGAACAGAAAGAGTCATTATAATTGGATTCCATGGGTTGAGAGACAATGGAAGTCCGGAGATTACACGCTCGACTAATACTTTTAATAAAATACAAAGCATTCGAATTTAACACTAACAAGATGACTAATCCAATCTTCGGATCACATTAATAGGTAAGAAAACGAGAAGTTAGACCGTTCGATATTAGAAATGAAAGATCCAGTGGTTTCCTGGAGTGTACTTATTCTTATATTCTTCTTTGGATCTCCACCACTTCAAAAACAAAATAGCAGCGGACGTTTCGAAGCACGAAAACTTTCATTGTTGAGAGATTTGGCCGTAAAGACGATGGACGATTCATTCCTCGAAGCTTCGGCAGTTATTCTGTAAGACCCCGTGAGGAGTCCACCATGATGTAAGGAATCAGCTTTCTCTCATGAAATTCGTACCCAAAACAACATAAAAGAAAACATAAACTATGACAAATTCAACTTCCCAAATGTTACAACTCTTTGCGTCCCGTGAATAACTGGTCTAAATGAACACAGTGGCACGCAACATGCCAACAGTATTATGTTGAATTAGATGAAAGCTATCAATCACAAATCACCAATTATTCAAATGTCTGGTGGGCTAACACTCACTATCACACGCCCTTCTAATGTTTTTCGGGGTAAATGTGGAATTTGGATGATAGATAAATACTGCTGCTCTGGCACCCCCTGCTACACTGCCCTAGGCAGCCCGTATACAAATATACAAAATATGACACCCTGTATCTAGTGTGCATGACAGGATGCGATTCCACAACAGAATGCAAATAAAAATGTAACATTGCTGTTATAATGTTAAATAATTCACATTATGTAAATGACATTTTCAAATTACACATTGTGGTACCTGATTGTATAACATTTCTTATAATCATGCGAGT
The DNA here is from genome assembly GCA_037158775.1 of Hetaerina titia. Taxonomy (NCBI): domain Eukaryota; kingdom Metazoa; phylum Arthropoda; class Insecta; order Odonata; family Calopterygidae; genus Hetaerina; species Hetaerina titia. The sequence continues at coordinate 27,734,184 of CM073778.1, forward strand.
CAAGCTCAGTAAGGAGAACAAAAGAGTAAGATGTGAAGATGACTCCACGACAGAAATAGATCAATGTAAAGAGAAATCGATTTCCTCCAATTATAATAGACAATAGCCTCATCCATATTTTTATCCCGCCTAACTGTCCCACTGTGGAGGCCCTTCCGAAACGTCCCCGTGAGGTGGAGAGGGGATAAGGGAGAAGAGAGGACAACGCCCCATTTGCTCTCCGGGAAATTTCTATCTCAATCCTATTTGCGTGTTCACTTGGCGGATTCGCGCGGCACCCTATTTATCACCGCTCCCCTCCTCGTGACTCAGGCGTCGGTCCCTTCCCGACCTCGTCCCCATGGCGGCAGCAGCGACCGCTGGGGTTGCGGCCGGGCGCCTGAGCACTCGCGGCGAAGGGAAGTTCAGGGAATGCGACAAATTCCCTCGGAGCCGCCGTCGAAGGTCCTTCCTCCGCCCCCTCTCCACCCTGCACCCTTCCCCCCCCCGTCATCACCCCATTCCTTCGCGAGAACCACACTCCTCGCGTTGAAGACGCAATCTAACCGAGAGAAGAATCTTCCTGACGACCTGCTGTCTCTCTCGCCGCGTCCAATCTTGCGAAGCCGCGCCCTTCACTTAGCCCCTGATCTCTCTCCTCTTGCCGCGCTTCCCTCCCCCTCGTAACCCTTAAATCCTGAGATGCCGCTCCCCTCATTCCCTCGACGTTGCACATATGAGGACTCCTTCCCTCTCGCCACCCCCATTCCCCGTCCTCTCTCTTGCCGTTACTAACTTTCACTCCGTTATTAAGCCTCCCTCGAGCGAGAGAGAGAGAGAGACTGCACCGCTCGCTTAAGGGACTTGCGTTATTCCCCGGGAGCTTCCATTTTTTTCTATTTGGTCTCAAAGGGTTGCAAAGGGTAAGGGGCGGTGGATCGAAGGAGAAGATGGGCTTCATCCTCTCAATCCGAGGATGTCCTTGCAGGATGTATGGATGTCTGCCATCGCGCCATGTTACGAACCCCCGATTTATTGCCCTAGGATAATTAGAAATTCTAATTTTGGTAATAACAAACATCAGAGACGGCGATAATTTCAGAAGCGGAGGGGAGAAGGAATATTACATAGATATCTCAGGAATGGAATAAGCAGGCATAAAAGAAATCGCGTAAGTGACAGTGGTGAAATAAGTATGCAGGGGCATGGCAGAACTCTGGACTTCGCATATCGCACCCGATGCATTAAATTGAAATAAATCAATTGATATATTGATGAGTATCAGATATATCCACTGGATTTTGCATCGCGGGCTTCCGCAATATAACCTAGTGTCAGTCATCGTACACAAATATTTTAGGATGAGCACCAACGTCCCTGCCTAAGCATACTATTCACTTCGGTAGGCTTAAAATAAGGTTTTAAATGAGGAAAACAATATTCTATTCTATTATATATATATATGTGTGTGTGTGTGTATTTACTTATATATATTAACCGCATCGATTAATATTATTTCTTAAACAATTTTTATTATAATATTTATTCTTTTGAAAATCCAACCATATTCACGGATATTGTGATGAGGATATAACTTAAAATAACTGAAGCCCATATTCAAGTGATTTTATATTTTAATTTATAAATATACTTGAATATATTGAATTATGTATGTCATAATACATTATATATTATACGTGGGTCGCGGTGGTCTAGTGGGTAGAGCGTTGGATTACTGACCGGAGGGTCCTGGGTTCGGCACTCTGGGCACCTGCAGCTCCACCCAAGCTAGTTGATTTTTCGGGTACCAGATCTTCCTGGGAAACCATAACCGGCACAGGGAAAGGAACTGGCCCCCCTACCCTGGTGTGTGAATATTCACACGCCGTCGGGCTTAGTACATGGGTGAGCTCTACCATCACCTACTAAACCGACCTTCGGGTTGATTACTGTGTTTATGGTTTTTTATATATTATACAATAAATAAATATAAATATATATTATAGTTGGTTATGATTGTAGAATTATATATTGTTCATTATATTAATAAGTTATTCTTTGATATGACTTCCTTTAAACTGTGATGCTTTTATTGCCACGTTTCGTCTCAAATTTCGCTCCAAGTGCCTTTTACAACGTCTACGCGAGCTAAATATTTTGATGGGTCATCAATTATATCCATCCTAATAACGATCGATTTTATAGGCCTCCTCTGCTTAACGACCGAATTCATGTGCGGTGCATTCCCCAGACGCGTAAAAAAAATTGTTGCCATGGAAGAAGGTCCTCTGATAATGACGAAACACTGACTTATACGGAGGAATGAAGGGAATGGGACTGGATTCTCATTATAGGTACGGAAAAATGTTTGACTCTCTAATTTTGAGAAATGGCTATTTGTTAATACCCGATAGACCATCAGAGCTGTTAACATCCTCCTTACCAAGTTGTATGAGCATAAAAAATTTTATGGTATATATCTTCCAGCCTATGTAGAGAAATTATTCACTTATTGACACCAATGAAAGTATAATTTCGGTTCTCAAAGCAAGGCGATATTTTTCTAGGGCAAAAATTCCACATTGTTTAGAGAATCCTGTTCAAACAGCTCTATTCATTGTTCAAGTTCATAAATTTGACGGTTTTGAAACTGCTCAAGGGCTATTCAAACTGAGTATCATAGCTATAAATATCCTTTTTATTGGTAGTAAATTATCAGTTTAATTTCGCAGACATATTTATTGAAAATTGAACTGATTCATTGAATAAGGGACGTGATTTTTGGCATTGATTGGGTACAACCTGATCCGCGCGAATCAGACCGCGTAGCATTTTATGTCAATTGTATGTAGATGGTTTTCGCTAAATGTACATTTGTGACAGAAGAAATAAATTAATTAATAGTTAAGTGTTATATCGTATGAATGTTAAATTCACTGCAAATAAAGATCCACATTTTACATTACCGTGCTGCTCATACGGTGTCATAATAAATAACCAATTTTGTTTTTGCTATCAAGTTCAGAAAACTTTCTCAGAAGTTTTTCAATAAATCGTTACCCCACACTAAAATGAAATACACATTAAATAATAATCCACATTTAAAATGTATGCTACCTACCATAATTCTTTAATTACTAAAGATAAATAATTTACTGCCCCTTCATTGCCATCACATTTATTAATGTTGTAGTAGTTTTGCTAACACAGTTACGAAACATTCCAGGTTTTCTCAAACTAATTTCATTTCAAATGATTGATAATACACTAAATAACGGTTTTAGCAAATATTTTAAGTCTTACATCTCCCACCCAAGCATTCGCAAAGGCGGGGGTTGGGGTTATAGCCAAGCATGTACATACACGAGTTCCTATATCCATATGAATCCATATTTTCTCATATACACAAACATTCGTGCATATAAATGTCTATTTACAGCATGCAATAAATTTTGTGTTCGACTAAATCATTGAACTTTAGTCTTTGAATACGTTTTTCAGGCGCTTGGGTTCGATTTAGTTATGACTGCGTATCGTGCGCTGGAAGAACAAATACACGAATCAGTGTCGTCTCCATAATCTTATCTCGTTGGTCGAATCAAATCATTAAATGTCAAAATAATTCGCTCAGAGTCACAAGAAAACACAGGTGTCCCGTATTCTTTTAAAATTATGCCTTTCCTACTCTCTTCGTGCATCAAGAGGCTCCCAACCAAATTCCTACAGTTTAACCGTGGCGCTTGCTCCCTCCTCGTAGCAAATTTTCGCAAGTCTACCTGATTTTCTCTGAACCTATTCCAATTCTTGAATAAAAATTTTGTTCCGTGAATCCCATATTATGGCCACGCATATCAGGCGTGGCTTATTTGAAATGGAGTAGGAAAGAGTAGAGAGTAGTGAGATTGATAAAGTAAGATACAGCACATTTACTAAGAAATTCAATCCAATGATCCAATGAATAATCTCCTGAGACATGAAATAAACACAGATGAATACTTAACTGAATATAAGTATTCCTATGTTATACTTTTGTCAAATATTTTATAATTGTAAAATCATGTACATCATGCCGTTTCAGGCATTGTGAAGTGCATTTTTTTGCGTGCCATCTCTGAGGTCGCGGGTTCGAGCTCAGCTTAGGGCACGAGTGTATATGCGTACTCGTGGTTATGCTTTATTAAGAAACTGGAGGACAAGCCAAATATGAAGCGGGGAAAAGGAAAAAAATGCACAAAAAAGGACCATTAGTGAGCAAAAATAATTATGGCAGTTAGTGTAAGTTAGTATCGATGTTAGTAAAACATTCAAAAGCTTTTTTGTCGTTATCCATGAAAATATCTCCATAATCAGCAGAAATAACTCCAAGTGGCCATTAAGTAACATAATGTGCTCATTTACATTATTTTATGGATTATGCTTCATGCTCTTCAGAAAGGAATTCTCGATTAAGCCATTACAAACCGAAAAAGGCTTTGAAAAACATTAATTGAGAGGTCTAAAGAGAAGCAGATGAAATCTTCCCTATTTGGACCATTTGCCGACGTTAAATCATACATTGATTGCGTCTGTGTGCTTTGAGCGTTTATTTACTGGATTTATGGCCGCGCGAGTGTACCTAATGGTCAGTCACTTGCGAGTGAAGCACACAAGGCCGACCCAATCGATGGGATTAAGGCAATCGCGTATAATAAATTGAAAATTTCGGCTTCCATTCCCGAGCCTCAAAATCGATTGATTTTTCTAGTGCAACATGGGACGCCGGGCGAAATCTGTTTCTCTTTGCGCGGACGTATGCAATTAAAGTTTTAAAAATACATACAAAGGGAAAACAACTGGTATGATAATCCAACGAGAATTCGTCCCATAAAGGATAAAAATTCCGAGGAAAATCCGACGATAAAGCTCGGTTTGGGCCAAATTTGGGAAGCGTGATACAGAAATATGAAGTCACGTGAAGTCAGTTTTTCTTCTCTTGGAACGTTAAAACGCATTTACTTTCCTGCTAGTAGAAATAAAAACATGAAGGAGGGCCGGAGCTCGAGAACACACGCTTGGGAACGGTATTAAGCCTCACTTTCATTCCGGATTAAGGCACTGGGCAGCCGAGATAAGAAAACAGGGTCCGCAATTACGCAAAGGATTATTCAAATGAACGCACCATCCAAGTCCGTCGCATAACATCACACCAAGAGCGAGTATCACAACAAACATATGCGGGGCTAGTTGTCTAAAGCTAAGAAAATGTAAATTAAAAAAGTCGAGCCGTGGCATTTCATTTTAATCTAGCCCCACGGTCTTGGCTGTATAGCACTCACCATGTATTCCCAAATTCCAAATTTCGGAATCTCCCTAATGACCTCTGGTGTACCTCAAGGAAGTATCATCGGGCCCCGGCTCTTCATTTTTCTAAACAACTTGAACCACGATTTGAATAGTAATATTAGGATATCCGTAGATACCACGGCGATTTACTGGGAAATATCTGAGGATTAGGATCGATTAGCATTGTCAAATAATCTCTCGTATTTCGAAATGGTGCACAAAAAGGGGATTAGAACTAAATCATAGTAAATCTAAATCTATATAAATACCCCGCGATCCATCAAAAGTGTGGCAGGGGGAGAAAACACCAAGTGGGATGGATTAGATATAAGGGGGAGGAAGGGTAGCTAAAGGGTTATGAAAAGGGATAAAATATTCATTAAATCCCCCCAAAAAACCGTGCAAATCCATATGAAAGCTGGTGAAAAACTTAGTTCCAAACATACGTTAATTTCACTCACTACGAGAAAGCTCTACCTTATACGAAAAGGAGGGCATAAAAATAAACCACAACTAATAATTCCTCCACCATACCGAGATAGGTGGTCCAAAACTGGAAGGTAAGAAGGGGATAGAAGATGATAAATTTCTTCCAAAAGATTCGGAGGTAATTTATCTACAGATCCTTGGGTTTAGTGTATAAGTTTGAGTTAATCTAGAAGTGGTTGATAGGTGAAATACCTATGTGTGTCTTTCACTGACTCATCAAGGAGTACTCACAAGCGTACAATCTGGGGGAAAACTAATCAAAATTTGGAATGCATGAATCGCAGTGTTGACGGGATTGAATATAAGTTCAAGGAACGTTGCTACCAACCTCTCGTGAGACTTCATTAAGAATATGAATTAGGTGCATGGGATCCGACGGGAAAATGTTTCATAAGGAAAATTTAAAAGGTTCATCCCAGAATCTATCTTAAATCTCTGCAGGATGTCTCTTAGTACGTATGGTGGCGGTCTCTCATAGTTAATGTTAATGGTTGATGCTAATTTGTACACCGACTTCTATAATCTACTTTTGCAGCTTGGCGATCTATCGTATAAGTGATAGATATTTATGTTAGAAAGAATATTGATGATAATTTTTATTCTCTCTTATTTAATATAGTTGAAAACTTCTGCAGTGAGTAAAGTTAACATTTTTTAAAACTAAGTTTTCCGCTAACATGTATATATGAGTGTACCACCATGCACTTACTTTCAGCGATTTTATGTGGATATTCTTTTCCCTTTTCCTCACCCCTAATACACTCTTCTCACTCATTCCTAACCTTTACATCAGTTGTTGGTACCACCTGCCATACACCTTGGTGGATATCGGGGTATTTGTGTTGATGCCTCACGCGGAGGGGAAATGCCGTTTCCCATAAACGAGTGGCACGGGTCACGGGCGCCCCGTGGAGAGACCACTCGACCGGACTTGACTTCATTATGTGAGGAATCCAGGGGGTTAGGGAGAGGGGGGACTGCTGACCAGGGAGCGGAGGGACAACTGGCCCTCGTGGCAGATAAAAGGTCTGTTTGCAAATGATGAGCCCTCAAATGACTTCCGAGAAAATCCGTGACTACAAGAGAGTATTGGATGGGGAAAGTGAAAGGGATTTTAAGGATTGTATTATACTCGTATGCCTCACTCCAGCCAATAATGATGGCCAAAACCTACGCATCGCGACTTCTGACCTGAAGACGCCATCACGATGACTGAAGAAACAGTTATCGCCAAGGGACCCCGGCAAAGAGAAACGCCCGAAGACCGTTTACATTGAACGCCGCGGAAACCTCAGGTTCAATGGGGAACTTATTATTTCATTCCATCAAGAAATTTTCGCGAGAAAGGAGAAACTCAAAAATATTTATTTTATTTCCAACACATATTTCACTCATTGGTATAATATCCCAACAAGCTGTCGCACGGACGTGTGGCAGGGGGTGGTAGGTCACCAGCCATTCTGCATGCATTCCCTCTATTTCCTCATACACACGTCACCCCGCGATCCACCCAAAAACCTCGTGGAATGGGGACGACCGATGGTTTATTTCTTTCATTTCTTAAACAATAGAAAACAAGACCAAATTTTACTAACTTACCCACTCGGAAGGTGTTCCGATGAGCGTCGCGGCTGGAGTGAAATACTTGGGGGTCACAATGGAATCAGATCTTACTTTAGGAAAACATGCGAGTATGCCTTATTTGCTGAGGGGACTAAAATAGCTGGCATTCGTCAAACATATAGTTGGAACGACGTATCGACGAAAAAGTGAAGGAAACGTGCTATTTTTATTTAGCAAGACTTCACATAGATTATGCGGCGAGCATATTCATTTAAAAAAACATTGATTGCAGAATTGAATGGGGCACAAAGAAAGGGCGCTAGGTTTGTGAAAAATTCGTAGGAAAGTACACAAAGCATCACACACTTGATACAGAATTTGAGATGGGATCCTTTAGATATGCGAAGACTCAGGGCTAGGTTAAACTTACTACAAAGGTATAAAGCGTGCGGTTTTGTATCCCACATTGAAGATGTAATTAGTCCCCCTAATTGCAATGGCAGGGCCGACAATTGTCACAAAATAAGAGACTGTCGAACGGATGGATTCAAGCATTCATTTTTTCCGCTTACTATTCGCGACAATAATAAAAGGGGGAGCACCTAAGACAGTAAAAGATATGGACTTTCGAAAAAATAGGTTTACAAGTATAAACTTCCCTAAAACTCTTTCTAAGTCTGGCGTCCTAGCCCCCCCTCTCCACCGTGCGCCCTTGTGCCGGATCAGATTTACAGGATTTACCTGTAGGTTAATGTAGATTAAGTCCATTGAATTTGTGAATTGTCCATCCGGAATGTGTAGAATACTAATATGCAACAGCTACTAACTATATAACGTGCAATAATGTGTTCCAAGACTTAAGAGTCGAGGGAGGTTCACAATATTGGTCAGTAATTACCGGGGTCTTATTTATTTCCGCTTTTAAAAATAGTTTGGTGTTGGCTATTTTACCTATCTTACCACGTTCGTGGTAAGTTTCTTGCTGCATCCTGGGGTGGAGTTGTTTGTTGTAGTTAAGCGTATGTACTTGCATGCTTGTGGAGTGAAGGGAGGTAGATGTGTGTTTGCGTGCGCGTCGAATGATGGGATGTTGCGATGAGTGTGTGCACTGCTGTGGATTGGGGTTTGCATGTGTGTGTTGGTTTTAAATGCGGTATTTCTTTTTTCCATTTTTGGGTGGTGACCTAACAGGCCCCCGCCACATGCCCTTGCGGCGGCTTGCGGGGTATTATGTAGATGTAGATGTATTTTCCGGTCCAACGGACCGAAACCTTTTGAAATCGATTTGTTAAATATGTATTCAAAAAGAAACAACTGTTTGGATCTTGAAAATGATCAGAACACGTGCAAATCGTTCGAAATGTTATTACACTAATTGTAGAACATTTCAAAATTGTTTTATTATCGTTTTCTTACTGCATTGACAAATTGGAACATAAGGATGAACTCCGATATCCTCTTCTCTCCCTCATTTGGTTAGGCCCCACCTAGGTACCCTGCGGGCGCATAGGATCTTCACGAGATGGCTTAGTTTTTGAACGACATCTACAGGTATATCAACACGATACCCCACAAGGACGTGTCTAGATGCAGATGAAATCATGCGGGAGGAGAGTTAATTAGATGCGTCTATTTAAAATTCATGCAGGATATCTAAAAAAGATTTACACTACCTTAAGAGTAGTGTAAATCTTTTGGAGGCCTATAGTAATCCTATATCCTTCGCGCTCGATCGCGTGCGATCGTATCTATTTTGATTTGTAATGGAATGAGAAAAAAAACATTTGAAATCTATCTCCCTTATTGTACGCTCATGATCTGATCTACCATAGTAAGTCGGGGCTTGTAATATATCTTTAACATCCTGTGATCTGTCTCAAATTTACGCGGTAAATTTAATCTTTATTTCAACCTACGGTTAACTGGTGGCTCTCATCCTAATTCTTCCAATATTGTCGTGACACTGCTACCTTGTTCATAAAAATTTTTCACAAACCTAACAGCTCTACGCTGTACTCGATCTAGTTCCAAAACTAAGCTTACCTCGTGAGGATGCCATACACCCGCAGCATACTCTAGGTGGGACCTGACCAATGTAAAAATTTCCATCCCCCCTTTCACGTGCCGAATAAACGAGCCACGGGGTGCCAGGTGTTCGCATAAGTATTGGGTTAGATGTAGTATGGCTGATGAACTAACAACCCCTGCCACACGTCATTGAGACGTCTTCCAGGCTATTGTATAGATGTAGATATAGAAAATAATATAGTTTCAAGTCAAAAGTTTAATCCGACGCCAGATTGACGCTCACCATGAGCCGTTTGTGACATACAAGTATGTGTGATAGCGTGTGAAGATTCACGTCAGTTAGATTGCGTTCCCCTACGTGCAGGCCACTACCAGGCGGCCCAGCTGCACGGCCGCGTATAGGGATATTTTACGTGAACAAGGCACCCCTCTCGCCACAAATTACCACTGGAATGAGGAGAGAGGGGTGAGTGGAGACAGGGCGATGGTCTGTGAATATGCATGTGGTCTCTCGATGGAGGAGGGTGTTAGAGAGGGCAAACCAGAGCAGAAAACCAGGCAGGGCATTTTCTCACCCCTACCCCACCTGATCTCCTTCTCGCATTCCGTAAACCGCTAGGGGCTTCACAATCTCTCAGAACTTCGCACCAAGACAGGCGCCCTAGACTCTTCAAGTTTGATCGTACGTAATCACTCGGCAAACTTTTCTAATAAATCAGCCCCACTTCCCGACTATTTTCATGGCTGACGGGGGCAGTCGCGTACTGATAAATTATATTCAGTGACCTGTAAAAATGTTAAATATTTGATTCGACCCAAAAGAACTTTTAAAATATATTTCTTTTCTTCAGAATGCATATATATATATATATATATATATATATATATATATATATATATATATATATATATATATATATATATATATATATATATATGCATGTGTGTTACAAACTATGTACATAATATAACAACCTAAATTTAAGAAAAATTAAATTTTTCATGTTGCATTTCTGGTGCTAAATCACCAATCCCAAACGCACTGACGGTGGTTTGTACGATACCAAGTAAAAGTAGCATGTCTTCTGAAGAGCACATAATTAATTGGCATAAAAATATGCCGGTACAAAATATTTGCGGACAGTGCAGTCCATTTTGGTGTAACGACATAATACTTTATTCGGATATTCAATCTTTTCCTTAATTCTTGAATTATTCTAGAACGGATAGATTTAAAATGTCGTTTTTTCCACGAACCATTAGACTTCATAATAGATATGGCAGCAATCGCGTAGGAGATAATTAGATTTGTTAGAGTATTTATTTTTCGATATCCTGTATGTTGTCCCTCTTTATAGACCCATACTTTAACAGATCTACGTCATGATTTGAATACACATATCCTTTTATTGAATAGTCATACATGTAGGTACTTTCTTTTGTGCGATTGAAATGTCGAATGCATGATCAAACTAATATGTGTGTAAAGATAACATGATTGCGCTTGTGCATGCATGGCTGGTGACCTGACATCCCCCGCCGGACGCCCTTGCGGCGGCTTGCGGGGTATTGTGTAGATGTAGATTTATATTCTTGAATTATACGTATGTCACAGAACAGAAATGGATATAAATGGAGGAAATCGTGTCCCAGTGGAAAAGAGCGCTCAATGCTATGATAAAATTACATTGCGCAGTAATTTTATACGAAGAGGCCGCAATTAAGTCAGAACGCGCTAAAGTTTAATAAGTGCTACAATACCTCTAAATCCCTTTTTCGCAGAAGTGGAGGATTAAAAAGAATTAATAACTCTCTCCCCATTAATGGGCTTATACGAAGGTGTTCCACTTCACTGGTTTCCCTTCAGTTTTCTCTCTGGGAGTGGGGAGAGACATTACTGGCGACAAAATACAGACGAACTATTCATAAAAAATGGTTTTGAGTAGATGTTGAAAAAGCTTGGTTCGTGAACACACATTACAACCTGCCGAACAGAATAAGGTCAAAATTAAATCTCGAATGCTATTCTGGGGCGACCAATGAGCAATAACAGTAAACAAAATAGGATCATGACATATTTAAATGCCTAGTTGCACTCAAATAATTACATTATCCCCTAAATAGATGAAATAAAATTGTAAGTAAATTCAAATATGTGCGTTACCCAGAACTATTCAAATAATTTGCCACTCGTCATTACAACCTTCCATGGTCAATACGCAACATAAGTATATTCAGCTCTTCCTTATTGCACCTTCGTTGGCATGGACGAGTTAGAGAAAATTTCAAAGGAAAAGTGAAGAAGAGATGTTATCTATATAAATCTACATAAGCTCATCTACCCTTCACGCATTCTACCACGCTTCAGTAAGGCCGAATTTGAAATATGCGGCAATCAAAATAGATCCATGTGACGAAACGCTAATCAAGAAGTTGAAAATGTTTCAGAGGAAATTCATTTGCCGTAGGAAGTTTTAACAAAACTAACGGATTTTTTCTGAACCTTTTCCATTTCCTGAATAGTGGACGAATTACCTGAAATTGAGCATCCCACTCTGTTGTTGCGAATTCTTTCAACACAAAATGATTCCTCATAGCGATCGGTCCTTCAATCAAATTTCTTTGAAAATATCACTATGTCCTCTACTACAGTGTACGTGTGGGTATCATTTTCAAGTAATTATTTATACAATTAAACAATTTCAAAGTGCAAAAATCCCAATCAAGATGAATGATATTTACACTCTGAAATTGTTGAATTGTAATGTACATTTAGCGGATGAATCCGTTAAAAGTTACTGTCGCGGCATCTCCCGCAGTTTTTTGGAATAATTATCACAAGGAAATAACCGAAATATCTTAACAAAATTCTTCATTTTAATTAATCCTTGCGAGCATAGTGTTGTCAATTACAGCTATTAATGTTGACTTTCTTTGTTTCAGGAAGCCGTAGATTGAAATAACCCGAATTGTGGAGAAGTTCATTCATTTGAAAGGTTACCGTGCCTGGCTAATCCATGATGAAATGACGGCTGTATATGGAAATGTTAACCCGTCGTCTAATGACACACTTGTGAGATGGAAAAGAAATTTTCAAACTGGCCCTACATATCCCTCAAGGGGAAAGAGTACTCAGTAAATTCTGTGGAAAACTAAAATAAACTTATATCGTTATGACATGTTTCCACACAATGATATCGGTCTCAATTACTTTATTCCCACCCATCCGAGTCGGTAAGTGTAAGGATGTGTAGCGTTGTGCTCCAAGCAATTCATTCCTCCGAACTATTTTCAGATTTAACTGGAGATCCCAATCCTCGCGCCAAGCACTAATATTGTTGTGATCGCTACAAAGATCCTCGCAGTCTAATAGCTTAGGGACGCGAAGTTCCGCGTTCCGAAATGTCCTTCGAAGATTTAGCCGACGAAAGGACAGCGGATCCGAGAAAGACACCCACGTCTGGACCACTTGACACGCATCACATCCATTACGAGCGCTGACCGAACCAGCGTGTTATGAACCCCCTCCACTCTCGACGATATCCACGCTTCCCCGACCGGCGACCCCGCGATTATAAGGGGATTGTGGGTGGAGGAAGGAGGGAGTAGGGGAGAAAAACAAAGGACAGGAGGGGGCCGAGCGGAGACATTTCCCGAAATAAACATTCGGAAAGAGGGGGGGGGGGGTCGGGATGGAATCGTGGGAGCGTGAGTAAGCGGGGGAGAAGGGGGCACACGATGCGAGGGTATGCATGCCCCCGTAGCTCCGGCTAAGTGGAGAGTCCGTCCCCCAGTGAGGGAGTATTTATAGTGGCCTTCGCTCAGTGTTCCTCGCGGGTGACGTCACGGCACACGTTGCACCTGAGGGCAACGGGCGATCCCCCGCGGTGTCCCTGGGTCTCGAAAATGGCAAGTCAAGCGAACGGGTGAAAGAGCCACAGGCGGAGAATCCGCCTGGGTAATGAAGAGTGGTGGCCTGTCCGCATGAAACAATCGTAACAGTGGGGTGTGTTCTTGTACAGACCTGCATGCACAAGGTACCCTTGCAAACGATACCCTTGCAACTCACATCTAGCTTTTCTCAATTTTCAGCTACAATATAAATGTTAAAAATTACAAATAATGTAGATTTTCCTCGTACCATTAGATATCAAAATAGACGTGAAAGCAATCGCGTAGGAGATAATTAGAATTGGTAGAGACATATATTATGTCGATATCCTGCAGGTCATTTTTTATTAATTAGACCCATCTTTTTAACAATTATCTCGCTCGATTTGAACATACGTATCCTGTTATTGAATATTGTTACATGTAACGTGTGATTAACTTTGATTTAGGAAAACTACTTTTTTCTTCCCTAGCACTGCGGTACACAGTTACGCTGATTCCTCATCGTTTCAAGGATAAATCAAATCTTAAATGCATCAATTCTACCCCTGATCCCTCTAATTTTATTTTAAACACCTTGTTTGCTATGAAATCTACGTGGTACCATATAATTCACGGCTGGAGTGTGTGGCGGGGGATGATTCTACACCAGGTTAAATGAAATTTTATTAAGTAAAAGTACATTTCTGGGCTTCCACTTAGCCACATAACTTATCACAAAGAAATCCCTATGAAAACCAAACGTATGGATATTAAAATAATGACATTTCCAAAAATTACGACCCTATTTTAAATGAAGAATGATAAAAGTTACAATATTATTCAAAGAGTAATGATTCATAGCATCCCAAACAATGCATCAAAAGTCTTCTTTGGTCCAAATCCAGCACATGGCCAAATTGAGCAATATACGTAAAAACGCAATTTAAATTTTTTTTAATGTTCCAGGCCACATGCTAAAAATGCACGAATCCGAATGGAATCGCTTAAATCCAGTCACATTTGGTTTAATTAATTGCAGATTTCCTCCACGAGCGCGGTATAATTTTCGCATTTCCCACCAAATAAGTGAAGCGATACGGTGCGGAAACCACGCCCCATTCCGTGTTCGTTGCATCAAAACACTATCAAGATGGCTATTCGCCAAACCTCCCCCTCGCCCCCGTGGACCAAACCTCTTCCCACTCCAACCCCTCAAGACCACCGACCCCTCGAGTGGGCCGTTTCCGCTCGCGCAAATGCACCGGCGAAGTGAAGCGAACACCGAAATCCGACCACCGTATGGCAACGGTATCCCCGGCCGACCTAGACCCCTATTTCTTCCCCTTCCATCCATCTCCATCCTCTCGCAAAACCACCCACCAGTCGAATGATCGGAACAAATTTCTTCCTTTTCGCCGAGAAGAATCGGGAAAATGGTCCGGACGACATTCATCGCATTGTTGCGATACAGTTCAGCTGTGCGCGGCCGAGAAGGCATTTGGAGGGAGGGGAAGGGAGGCGAGAGTAGGGGGGGGCAGCCGCGCGCGCCTTCTAATAAGGGCCGAAAAGAGAGAGAGGATAAAAAAAGGCCACCGTTCCGCCTCCGGATTTTGGCGAAGGGGGAAGGTCTCCCCTTTCGGGGCCTCGGAGAACGCCCACAATGACGGGTAACGAGATTACAAACGGCGTGCGCGCGCGAGGATTGAGCGGAACGAGACGCGTGAATGCCACCGCGATGATCTCTCGGCTGACGCGCGTTGGGCACTTCCCTCCTCGCTGAAGCGAATTGAAATCTCGGGGCGGGAGTGAGGCCCGAACCCGCCAACCACTTCACCCCCCGGCACTCGCCTCCAGAGGCCACGATGTGCCCCAATGCCCGAACAACTCTAACACAGAGCAAGCGTCCGCAAGGGCATAGGTATTGTGGGTGAGTGTTAGGACGGCAGACATTTATGCATAAATATGCTCTTGTGCGTATATATGGAAATAAATTTGCAAATACATGTACACAAACACGCGTGCACTTATGTAAATAGATGAATAGCATTATCACACAGATAACTACACATACAAATACATATGTCAATAAGTCCTAATCATTTCTGCTCATAATGCGAATCACATCACGGCCAGAACGGTCGCTAATTAGAAGTTAAACTGACCGGCTGTGGTCTCATTTCGAGGAAAGAATCTCCTGTCATTTATGCGGAGGTGTCTGCTAGCGAGTGTTCATTAATAGAGGTTACACTGCACTAAAAGTAAGGAATGGGGCATTGCAGAGATTTTTTGCAAGTCAACTAATCACTTTTTCCACCAATTTTCAACTAGCACCCATTCTACACACCAAGATCCTGAGTTGTTCTCACCAAGAGGCTGAAATTTGTTACACACACTTATAGGAATAACGAGTACGCGGCTTCGTTTTACGATCGATCCCATTTGGGAGGTTTCAATGACAAGCATTCTGATACCTCATAGATCACGGAAAACATTTATTTTCATTCCATCATTGACACAGTTGCTAGACTCGAACAAGTTCCTGACACCAGCGTCAGATCGCGATATAGTAATACGTATCGTACGTACACGTACTTGGAATTAATATGATTTTGGTGTCGCCATATAAGCATAGGACCAGGAACATTTTGTACAGTTCATCACATCACACTATTATTTCACGATGCTGCTGCACTCCTGTTGGTTATAGAAGATATCAGGAAGTACGCTCTTCCTGCGGTATCCATTGCCCGTTCCATCCGTGCGGTCGCGGTTTCAAACCCTGGAGATTTTATTTCGCCGAACAAAACACCCCGGCCATTCAACTTTCCCGTGAAGTGAATAGGAAAACCTTCATGCGCTCCACGTTAACGAAAGCCGACTTAAAGCGCTACCCTCCGCCCGTGAAGGGGATTTCCCTAAACGAATAGTTTTCATCACGCATGACTTGAAGCGAAGTTGACGAGATACCCTTCCATCCTCTCGAGCATTAAACCCATCTGCATTTGATGAATGTGCAATGCTGCGACGAGAATCTTAAGTGGAAGAGATTTAATAATCAGTACTTATTGTTCGTGAACGACCGCGCAAATCGGCCGTCTCAATAGGCTTCAATTTTTTTCGTGCTTTCATTCCTCCTTATGTCCTGATAGCTGCCTGGTCGAACCCACTCCGCTATCCGTAGTCATAATTATTTCGGTGCGATGGTACAGTGGCGCTTCTGAAGAGCAGTGGACCGCTGAGAGGCGGATCCTATCCCCACACCTCCGAAACAAGAACCCACGCCCAGATCCCCGAAGGCAAGCCGACTTTTTAAACTGGCGAGTGGGAGGGTCGATGGGACTAGCGTATGTCCGAAAAAGCTCATGGGAAAAAGAAATAAATTGGTACGATACAAGCATCTCGAAGAAGGAGACAGTTCGCATTCGACGATCAATTAAAGTGACAATATAAATACAATTCTCCGCTAGTTTATCCGCAGTTCTCACTCAAATTAATGGATAACTACTTCTGTCTAGTACTATTATGGTAAATGTACACCATGCTGTACTATTCTATCAGATATTTATGTAAACCAGAGCGTTTGGGGTAAACATCCATTTCCACAACTCTCTTCTTCGCTTAATGCCGCTTCACCGGGAGGAATCCACCGAGCCGAATATCGGATTATTTGTTTTTCAACGATCTGGGTACAGTTTTTGCCCGTCTCTCGCAGTCATTACTTATTTACTCACAAATTGGGCGAATTTCAGACCATGTTAGGTCCCGACAGGCGACGATGTGGTAGAATTGTTCACAAATTGCAATAGCTGATCGCATCTTGTCTTACACTTAAATTTATTTTCCCAATCCAATGAGGCCCCGGGCTATAACGGGTTTTGCTTGCCATAAAATACGACAGCGAACTCTAACGTAGGCGCTTTTGCAAGCAATATTAAACACTTCAAAGTCTTAAGTATTGTTTGATTCACACATGCTTCTAAACCGTTCCATCAAACCAAAATCCGGTAGCTACTTAATTAGATTCTTAGGAAATTATTGTGCACGTGATATTTGGACACCTTAATACTCTTTTTCTATATATTGAGGCCTGAAAGTTATCTAAACTCGGTGACATTTTGAAGTTGACGCAAAAGAGTCGAAGAAAGTTTAATTTAAGCGTCTTCGTTCCTAATAACCAGAGTCCTTATGGGATCCAGAAAACACCTTTAAAGTCTCTAGGATTCAAGGATTACAAAAAATTAACAATGTAACATAAAACTCACCAGTTCATAGCAAACAGGAGTATTCATAAATCTACCCAGCCATCACGCTCCTCCATCTTGCATGTCAAATTTGCTATCAGAAAATAAAAATATTTTTAATGCAAAAATTCAACGTAAACCAAAAATATTAAATTCCATTGATCGCAGCCGAAAGAAATCGAATACTTTACCCATACTATCAATTAAGGCATTTGGGTGCCATGTTGTATCGTAATCTCCTTTCCCATTAGTGAGTTTTGCGATGGATCCTATTGCGGCCCTTATTTACTCCCACAGATACGTTCAATATTCACTCTTAAAATCCAATCGGTATCGATCGTGAAAACACAACGTAATATCCGCACCCTAATAGGGTATGGAAACTCCCATCTTCGATTTGGGTCAAAAAATGGGAGGAAATTCAGAAATTCGCATGACGAGCCGGGTTTCTGAACCCTGATCTTTCAATTGTTGGACGAGCATGCTACACGTATGAGGATCTAAACTATCTTTTCTAAAATTGAACTTTCAAGGAGATTCATACAGACACCAAAATCGAGAAGAGATAAACATGCGCTGGTATTTTGTATGTGTTTATTTAAGCAAAGAAAATTGTACGAAACATATAGTAATTCAGAAAGCATTAAACCGATTCAAGACATCTTATACAATGCCTATTTTTATCTTGGCTTAGTCTATAAAGACGTTAGACTTTAACTAATCTCAAAATTGTCAATATTACTTCCTTCAACTCTGCCCTATCAAGTCTCTACATTCCACTACAATCAACTGGTTTGAAAACTGAATCTAGGAAGATTTCCTCCATAGGTCGAAATTTAGGATTGTACTCCCATGGACTATAAATCTTTTACGTGAAAAAAGTATTTAAAAACTCGGCTAGAATGTCACGTGACTATGTAATATGGAATTTCATCCGCTTAATCATAAACAGTTACGATTCCTTGTGTCAATTCATTGGCAGAAGATTATTTAAATCATTTGAAATTTAAACATTCTTTGTCTAATGAATCTCAACATAAGATAAATAAAAAACGAACATCGAAAGGAACAATAAAAAGTTTTAGATTAGGCTGAACATGATAGAGGTAAAAATAAGTGGTTTCCACGAAAAATTAACCTTTGGCTAATACATACTACTTGTACTTGCGGAAGCGTTTTCTCTGGACCATATCTTCCGTTTAGACTACTTATTTCTTCTTCTTCCTCTCTGTGCTCATGTAGGTATGTGCTAATTAAAATTACATCCATGTTACGTGTGCAGTACATTAAATTTTATGAAGCAATTGGTGTCTTCACTTTTTTAAAATTATACCAGTTATATACGTACTAGATTTTGCGAGAAACTGACACTTTTAACTTTAATTATTGACCGACGAAAAAACGGGATAAACTTTACATTATTTGTTGGGCATACGAGTATATATGTAACCTAATATTTATGTATTAGTGCTCAAAATTCTAAAAAATCGAGAGTTGCTCCTTATCTGTGTTTCCGATGTCTTCCGTTCGTACGGTTTCTGAAAACCGCAACAGGAGCGGTGCTTGACACCTTCTGTGACCAACACATTGTTATAAGATGACTAGTCAGACGAAAAGTTCCGACCAAGTGCCCCTTTCCAGCCAACCTCAAACCAGTTACATGCTCCAATGTCGTTCCCCGTGTGTTCAACTAGGTGCACGCCACTTCCTTATTCCAAAACCATCCATTCAAGAGTCACCCTAACCATCTAGCTCCTGTGCACTAACTAAGGGTAAACTCATTTATTTATCAATACCGAATTGAATAAACCTTCACGTCCATTGTCATAAAAGACATGGAGGAAGACAATCAACTACACACACACACACATCAAATTATTAATCCTGTACTTTACTGAAGGCATAAAAATTACGGTAGGACCACCATGGGGTAGGAAATCATTTAACGATACACAACTTTTGTGTTCAGGCCTGAAAGATGTGCTAACTCTGACTACAGTTATATGGAGAGAAAAGTTTTATAATTTCCAAAACTTTTCATTTATTCAAGAACGAAAAAAAGTTATTTCAATCCATACGAGTGACCAAATTAAGTGATTACGGTATAAATTCGGTATATTTCTCATATTTGAGCTACAGAATTGAACTACCTGGAGACAGCGAAATATTTCCAACTCAATGGTAAAACGCTGTAAATAGTCATGAAAATCCACAGATGAAGTGAAAACACTAACATTAGAGTAGGTATTTGTGAGTATTCTATTCAACGTTAGACAGCTTTCTACTGAAGAAATATCAATGTCCTTACTATGATGTCGGAAAGTAGAATAAAAAAATGCTTCTGATATTAGCAATTATAAATACGTTGACTAGAGTAATCACATGTGTGTCACCCATAAAAATTTGGGAAATGATTATTATTATAAAAATAACAATTAGTATTTTTCACAGAAAGATTTATTATATCGACCGCAGACTTAATATCTTCACGTCATTATTAAGACGATGATATATCTCTTGTCTTTGAGGCCATCCCTACATAAGAAATCTCCAAGACAAGACAAATGTTATTGTCTTGATAGTGACATGAAAACATGGATATAATCATCGTCGATATAATAAATCATTGTGCTAAAATTCTATGAATAACTTTCGAATGCGTTATGACTAGGGAAATATGAACATTAAGTATTCAGCAACAACGACAAAATACAATGTGATCACAATGAAACGCATCACCTTTTCCTTTTCATTCATAGAGAAGTCTCTGAACTCACGTAGTTTAGACAACAGTATTCTGACATATATATGTTACACGACAAATATATAAAGAGATATTTGACAAAAGATTTTTTTTAATTAGCTCATTTACCTATACATTGTACATTTACAACAACATTGAACACGAATCACGGCATTACCACACATTCACAGATCTGACAGCTTTACTGTTCTTTAATATTTCTGCATTCAAGATATGAAAATCACTCTAAAACACTTTTGAATTTCAAATGCTTCCTATAATATACGAATGTTCATAAAAAATAACATAGGGTGACAAAACATATTAGTTCACTACTTTTTCCGTTATTCTATCGTAAGGCAGCACGTATAGAATACAAAGAATACCGGAAGAATGAAGAAAGAAGCAGACCCAAACATTATTTTGATGGAGATGCCGAATGTACTAGCGTAAAACGAGAACAATTTTCCCTTGTTGATAGCAATCTTAGTTGAAAACAAGAGAAGTCTTATTGCAAAAATATTTGAATTGAAAGTAGTCTTTCATACCGAAAATTTCCAGACTACAGAACTTATATTTTCCCAATATAATGCTTATTCTCTTGCGGTCAGATAGTTTATCTCACTCACAGCCCTCATTATTTGATTGGTGTAGCATTCCCTTGGTTAATACCTTGGAGAATTCCCTTCTGTTCAGTTCTTAACCTCTCTTTGCTTCAAAAGGGGTTTGTGATTAATCTGGTTTTTATTTCCCTAATAGTATAGCATTACGGCTATATACGATCTATATATAAGGTAAGGTAATCTACCGGTTAAGGTAGGTTTTCGGATGGACACAACTATCAAATAAATATCTTGCGACTCCAAACAAAGCACAATCGAGCAGCCTACTCTACATCAACATAGCAGGTATATATTAAAGATAGTACTAAAGCATACATGTAGAACACGCAAGGTACAAATTCGTGATCTATATATATGACCTGCATATATGCTCTTCACTAAATAGGCAATAGGACATGTTTATATTCCTTACAATGTAAATAACTATATAAAAATAATTAAAGATAAAATGGTAGCATGGACTCTGACAAATACGTGCCTTAAAAATTGCAGTAATTCGCGACCCCTACTCGTTATGATTCTTTAGACGAACAAAAGCAATCAAAACCGAGTACACATGTTGTTTTCCAATTGAAAATATCAATTCGCAGTTTTAAAATAAAATTGTTTCGCGTGTACCTAACGAAGGGAACAATAATCATACCAACCGAATTCTCTCTTTAAACTCAAATGAGTATCGTTCGCCTTGAACTTCGCTCGCCTTCATGCTGGGATCTCAACAGATGCCAGATCCATGATTAAGAGTAATATGGGCTGCGGGTTATTCAGTTAGAGGGAGCCGACCAAAAGAAGTTATTAAACCATACTCCATCGAATGCCATAGTATTCAGTCAGCAGAACTCGTGCTTTGGCAACATTCCAAACTCAGAAGCACGTAGCAACTGGCAGCGGATAAAACATAGTCTCTAAAATTGAAGTACTGAAGATGGACCTGTTACTCGAAAATTATGAAAAATGGGAATTAATAAAACTTGCGCGAAGAACGCGACTTGCTACGGGTTAAAAAATATGAATATGAAGTATATTTACGCACAATTCACTTTCATTACTTTTGAAATGCGCACTTACCACACTTTTTAATGTAATCTTAAAAGAAATACGTCGAACTGAGTCTAAAAATACACATATCTTCGAGAATAGTAGGGAGGGCGGCGTGTAATGAAAGGGCTTTCAAATGCACACTCATTAAATTCAGCATTGATGAACTGTTCTACTCTGAAATATGTGGGATAATAATGAAGAGATCTTCAGTACAGCCATTCAAAGGTAAATATTCGAGCGGGAAGATTGTCATAACGTGGTTAAGTGGATAAGTCACATATAGTAGTTTGGTCCATTCTAAAAACACTGGCGGGATGAAATGGATAGTGGGGACGAGAAAATAGTGAACGCAGCGTTCAAAATGTGTCCCAATATGGGACGGATATGATTGAGTTACTGCCGTTGCAAGAAGCAGGTCGAAGATCAATTGCATTAGTCATCGCTGAAAATATTCGGCCAGCTGTCCGTAAAGCATATAAAATGAAGAAGCCATAATGCGGCATCTAGAGGCGCCAGATAAGCAATCCCATGCAAGTGATCTCGCCCGACAAAACATCAGTCAGAAGACAACCCCTGCTGTCGTCAATCACGCCGAATGGAAGTCTGTGGATGTCCGCCTCGTCCGTCTCTGCTAAAAACATTCGCCATAATCCATAATCGTGATGCGGGCTTGTAAAGAAAAATATCCCGTCTAATAATTCCAAATCATTTGGAAGCATAAACATTTTCCCCAACGCTAACATGGGCTATCATGCAAGATACATCTTGGAAGAATGTAAATCAATAACAAGCGCATTATTTTCTAACGATATTCTGACATTATTGTATTTATTATGCATTCCTTATTCAGTGCCAGGGAAATTGACCTCATCGTAAATTCCGAATATTCAAATTCACCGCGGGAGAGGTAATTTGGAAAAGAGAGCGATTTTAATGGGAAAAACACCACATCCAGATCACCTTTTGCATGTGCATTCAAAGTGGGTGATTATGACATTTCTGAAAAAATTAATAAGAGAACAGCAAAAAATAGAAAGATTAGAAAGGGCAAACAAGAGAAAGGGTTAATGCGAAGCCATGTGATGGTTAACTGATCTCCACGGACTACGCGTCTGAGTAGATCAAATCAGAGGTCACCTTCCGCGCATTTTACATCATCTCTCCTTCTAATTAATCTTCCTAAACTTTTTACGATTTCGTTTGGCTTCGTCTGAGCCCCCTCCCTACCGGCTTCAAATACGACAAATTCCGTGAGAATGCTGATAAAATTAATCGTCAACGACTAGTAATATCAGTGAAAAACTTAAAAACTTGATGCTAGAAAAAAACGACTGAAAAATAAATGTTATGCATCAATCACGAAAACTTTTTATTCCTGGCCTCATTTCAAATAAGAGAGTTCTCGGATATACCGAATTGATTCCCGTCTCCAGAATTTGGAACTCAATTTTGTTGCCTGAAATTAAAGTACGAGGTAGGAGGAGGTATAGAGGGGCTGACTCCTCAGTGCTAAGGTGAATAGATAGGTTTACTTCAAGAGTGGGGAGTAGGAAGTCATATTAAGGGAAGTACGAAGCTCAAGGCTCTCTCTCTCTCTTTATCAGGATTAATTAAGAACAAAATGAGAACGAGGCTTAGTTCATCTCACCCCTTGCATTCGAAATCCAGGAAATGGAACATAAACTCAACCACGCACTTATGAATGCTATTCAATCGAGGGATGGGAATCCACGAGAACTTGCGTCAGTTCCCCGATGAAATTTTCATGAGAATCCACCGACGAGCGATTTTCTCGCAAGGAGATTTTTAACCAACCCGAACAAGTTCAGGAGTCGAAGTTCTTCATTCAATCAACGAGGATCCGCACCGAAGGAATCTAAGCTTTTTGAGAATCCGCCGTGGGGCACCCACTTGGTCTCAGGCGATATTTAGTAGAGCACTTGGAATTTTCTCTCTTTGGAAGGAAATGCATTTTGCATAAATGCATACATTTCTCATTGATTTAACGAAATTGAACAGATAACTATGGAAACCAAAGTTTTCGGAATCCGTTTTAAGGGAGGGATGATAAAGCAACAGAGAAAGTGCAACTTTTACATGCACGAATTGGGCATAGCTCGAAAACGTATCAAAAAAAATTATTAAGAGCAATTGCTCAGTGGTCAAAGTTTTGTTAAACATAAGTAATTGACTCATTTCACCTCTTAAGGTCACGGCTCCTACTTTCACTCCACTCAAAGTCAAATACCAAAAATAAAATGAAGCGCAAACAATACATGCAGAATCGTGAAAATAAGACGGTTATCACTTACTCGGGGTATTTAATATACTATTACCGAATTCCACTGCCCTGTTCCTCACCAAATTGTTCCTGTTCCTTACCAAATTCCACTGCCCTACCAGTTCACAAAGTAAAAAGAGCGATAACTAATCTATCATTTGTAGGGGGAGGGTTTCAAGTTCTCTAATCCCTGGATATATCGCACAGTTTAACCGTAAACTAATAGGAACCGTCACAGCATAACCTGAATAAGCTGGTGGGGATTCTAACCCTGGCGAACTAGGGATCAGTCGTGTAAGACGATGTCCTACGAACCTTATATAAATCTTCAATTCACCACTCACACACACATATACATAAACGTATATACATTCGTTTATTTAAAATTAGCCACCGAATGAGAAGGAAGAATTCCGTGCCATTCACGGAGGGTGAACGCTAAGGGATTAAGAAATACGAGTATTTGTGTGTATGTATATATATTTTTTAATTTATATATATATATATATTTATATATATATATATATATTTATATATTTATATATATATATATATTTATATATATATATATATTTATATATATATATATATATTTATATATATATATATATATATATATATATATATATTTATATTACAGTAATTACTTCATACAGTGACGACGGAAAATACTTAAAGGTTATTTTCGGAAAACCGGCACTACTTGACTGGGCAAATTCCATGCATTACTCACTTCAACTGAAGGTGTTACTCACGATGCCGCTAAACTCGAGTGGTAATGTCCTTTCATACGACATTACAATTACGAGGAAACAACATTACGTTGATAACGGGATCGTAAAAGGAACAAAATTTCAAAATGATAGTGAAAAGGATTTTCACCGCGTTCGACCGTCAAGCGCCACAATTGATTAGACGGAATAGGGGTGTGAGGAGCATATCGGAAGGAGTCTCCACTTCATTTCTAAGGACTTAAAAGCAAACATTCTCTTCGGAAAAAAATGACCAGTTCAAGGAACTCCGTTTGGGCGACAAACATTGGAATCAAGCCGGAGCCGGATATTTTTTCAACGGCGAGCCGCTTAATCCTAATGTCATTGGGCAGCATTTCTCTCACGCCATCCAAATTCGTCACTTTCTCTATGGGAGCCCCGAAAATTTATGTCTAAAGACGAAGACGCGATGCAATCGTAACTACGATGGCACGGGTCGTTCCACAAATAACTTCGTCGCGAAGGATGCGGATGAAAGCGTTCCCGACGGCAAAGAAACTGCTATATGAAGGGCGAAAAACAATTCAATAATGCTAGAGCTCACTTTCGTCCATTAACGCCAGTCTTTAATTTTACTTGACTCCCTGAACTATTTAGAGCTGTCAGCAAAGATGAAAATTAATAGACACGGGCGAGAAATTACAAAAAAAAACATTCAAGAACGGTATTCTGGATGGCGGCACGATCCTTCTTCCGCAAAATTTCATGTGACAATTTTAAAAATTCACTTCAATAAACAAACCCCATCTGTCAAAACTATTTTCAGAAGATTGTAAACAATGTCAGACAAGTAAAAGAACAGGAAATCGTGATGATTTTTTGGCGGATCATTATTTCCAGTACCAATTTACTTCGGTTAGTCATCAATAATTACTCATTAATGAACATTCTTATAGTAAGTGAAAAAAATAGACGTTTTAAAAAGAAAATCAGATTTATCAATCTCTAATAATACGTTTTTTTCCGTTCAATGGTGTACTTCTTAAAGTATTATATTAAATTAGAATGTGTCATGTTCGTGACTATGCTTTTACTGACAGAATTTTCGACAATGTGGGGCCATCATGATGCAACTCGCACATCTCCAAAAATATTCTTTCATGGCATAAAAAATATGAATATCGATTTGCGCATTAATTGGACATTTTTTAGAATTAAAGTCAAGTAGGCATTCATTTGCCTCATTTTTAACGAAATTTATGGACTGTTAAACAACGGGGACGCACTAAATAATAGACAAACGCGAACAGATCTGCGTTATCTCATTTTCATCGGTGGTTAATACGCGATGTCTAATGAACTGTCGAGTGCCACAAAATTAACAGTTATTGTAGTCTGATTAACTTTTACGACTGCAGAACAATAATATTTCGGTAACTTTACAGTGAACATCATATCGCAAAATTAAATAGTTCACAACCGCCACGATAAGTTTCTAAATTCCACTCCATCTCTAAGGTATTTCAGAAAATTCTCTGTAACACATCGTTTTTTTACTATAGCAAACATCCGTTCACTAAGTGCATCAGTACCAAAAACATAAGTATTAACATGTCTCAAATAGCTTTGTCATCAATTTAGCGATTGGGTTGAATAATTAGATGAGTGACAATAACCTAAAATAATTTTGGAACTCGTGATTCTATTGACGTTTAAAACCAAGAGGGAACGTATTATTTCTCCTTCCGGATGATTCCAATGTGAGAGCTGTCCGTTAACACAGTATGCCTTTAGGATATGACGAGCCATGACCCATTACGTAAAATCGGAAATTATGCAGATTCTCCTGATGCAGAGATGGATACTATTCAACCTGCGGGCACGAGAAAAGCAGTTGCGACGAACGAGAGGACGTAAGGCGGAAATTCGTAGCTCACGCTTCGGGACTCAGATAACGGCATCTCTGGAAAACTCAGGAGGACACTGTGATACACATTCAAGATTTATGAACCAGCGACGAAGGCCACTACTTTATGTGGCACGAAGTCATTCCCTCACCACCTTTCAAATTAACGACATTGCACCAAAAGCAGCTGAATCTCCTTCGCTGACAGATAGGGTCACCCGGAAGTCGAAACACTTTTTCGAGTTCAGGGCTGAGAGCGGTCGGCGGGAAAGGCCGCTGGATGACCCGCGGTCAGCCGGCCACACGCACACCCTACTGATTCGCAGCATCGGTCACAAGAGTAACGCTGAACTGAAAACATCTGAAATGTTTAGATGAGAGTTTCGGTCGAAGTGGGGAAATGTGGCTAATGGGAAAAAAGGAGGGAATACCAGCGACGGAATCAGTTCACGCAGAGCGAAACAGGGCACCTGTATACACAACCCATCCGGCTAATCACACTTGAGTTCATTTATCACACGGGATATCGGAACGCAATAATCCGAAAACGAAATCCTTGCAACTATACGCTTCTGTTTATTTTTCGTATCCCGTACTTTGCACCATACGCACTATCGGCTAGCGAAGTAACCGATGAAATTCAAGTTCAACTGAAATTCGACGACGACGACACACGTCGGATATCACTCGATAGCTATAGTCCGATACGTAAGTATTGCGATAGAATGCGTGCGTGAGTGAATATGAAACGGAGCACATATCGAAGAACTCCCGTCTTGATGTCGATATTAATGAGGGCTTGAAATTCTTCCGACGACACCGAATCAAACGATGAGCAGAGGAAAGAGAAAGGAAAACACGGAGCACTTTCACAACCATATACGCGCACTGTTTTTTGGCAATTGGGAGATAAAATGGAGACTCACCCTTTGGTCCATCGTCCTCGCCTCTCCTCCTTCCTGCATAACCACCTTCATCCCCGCTGCTGCGGCCTCTCGCCTCCGTCGTCACTCGGGCGCATCCCCGTCGCGACGCTCCGCCGGCGTGCTGCACATCCCCGCCGAGAAGTCTCGGAGAACGAGCGGAGAGGGAGGGACGGGACGGGGAGAGTGAGTATATACAAACACGGTGCTCCCTCTCTCCCGCCGGCGCGTCGCGGTGTCCTTCCCCCTTTTCCTCCGGGCTTCCACTGGCGGACGAGACGCGCGCTCCGCCCGCCGCGACCAAATCCTCGCGGTCCCGAACTCGAAAACTCGTGTGTGTACTCAACTCTCGAGACCTCTCCCTCGGCCCCAGTGGAGGTGGACGTGAAAGGGGTTTTTTTCCACGTTGCGAGAACGGAAGGGGGCGGCTGCAATGGGGAAACGAAGAAATGAGCGTTCAAAGGGTTAAAATGGGGGGGGGGCGGGATAAAGGTGGAGAGGGGCGCACGTTGAGCGGTTTGAAAAAAATAGAACGAGATGCGCTCGGACGGACAATGGGAGAGCAATGTGCAGGACACAGTATTTTTGAGGGAGAGGGTGAAAGTCGTCGGTGGGGGAGTTTCTAAAATTTTTCTCGCGGTGGTGGGAATTGAGGCTCGTCGGGGCAGGATAGGGGGAGTACCCACGACAGGGGTGGTTACATAGAAGCGGGGATAGGGGGAAGAGGAGCGAGGGAGGGGAGGAGGCTCTCGAGGGCCGGCCCGGTTCAATGCGGTCTCGGGAGCGTGTTGCTCATGCGGTACATGCGACAGCTGAACCTTACCTCAGCGGAACGCCGATGGGTACTGACTGGGGGTCCGCAGGGCGCAAGGCTTTTAGGGATGGCTCTCTTCCCGAGGCGGCCGGAGGGGAGGGTATATTCGGGGCGGAGGGGAGGGAGGTTGCAGGGAGGGGAGGGTAGAGTGGTTAGGTCCGTAGTAGTAAAAGAGGGGAAGGAGGGGGTTAGGAATGGGAAAGGGGGGACGTTTCAGGGGGATTGGGGAGAGGGTGGTTGTGGTGGCGAGGCGGGGGAGGGGATGGTGTCAGCGTCGCGTGAATAAAAGCAAAGCGGCACGCGTACCACATCGCCCCCTCTCCGCACCTCTTCCCCCTCCCCTGGACCAAGTCCCCCCCCTCCCGTCGCCACAAGGACTCGGGGAGGAAGGGAAGATGGGGTTGGGGATGGCCGATATTTAAAACCGGTGTCGCATAGTACAAAGGCGCACGAGTGGCGGTTTAAAGATGTTATATAGCGCGTAAGAGTGTGTGTGTGTACGTGAGTGTTCTTTTTCAAATCAAACAGCCGGGATGGATAGACTCTCGTCTGCCCCGCAAACCCAGCCCTATTAAGAATTATTCAGATTTGATGCGAAGGATCCAATCGTCGTTTTCCTTCCTTTTCTGTCGGAGAAAGGCTGGGTCCGCAGCCGGTGGGTTAATTCATGAGAAATTAACTGAACCGTGTTTGAATGCACATGATGAGGGCGAGGCGGCGGCGATATGAAAGTTGCATCGCAGGCGGTCTTCCGCGAAGAGGTGAGTTTAACATAGAAACAATGTTTGAATCTTCAATTATTAATTCATCACAAATTCATTCATTCATTATAAATTGGTTCATTTAGCAGAAGTCAATGATGAATATCCGTAAACTGAAGGAAGTGTTTTAAGTTTCCTCTATACGATGAGGTGAAATACGTTCGTGATAAACTTTTGATATTCAAGGTTCGCGCGCACATAACTGGGATAGTTCATGTACAGGGCACCGATATAAGCTACAATAAAACATTGAGCATACTTTGGTAAAGCAGCAATACATGTCGAATATGATAATTCTTACAAAATACCTTTTTAAAAAAGTTCCTGAGCTAATTTAAAACTTAAATAATCTTTAAATAAAGAGAAATATGTTAGTGCAGTGATTCCATTCAATAATACCGAAGAGTAACACTAAAAGAGCAGCTAAAAACAAAAATTACCATTTCGCATAAATTCTTCATCTGGAAAAGACACCATTAAACGTAACCAATTCGATGACAGCAAAATGAGACTAACATAAATGACATAGTATCCAGCAAGACCATAACCATCCATTAATCCACTACACATGCGTACTTCATTTCCCTACAGTAACGAGAGTCAGCAATTGGACTGGAAAATTATGGAATGAGAATATGATATCTTTCTAGATGGAATTATGGAATGAGAATATGATATCTGGAATAGAAGTGGATATCTTTATAATGATTTCACTGTATTTGCCCTTTATACATTTTCCTATTTTATTAGTTGTTGTCAAGAATTCTTTTTAAATGTAGGATTTATTTTCCTATCTCGACGATATTATGAACCATCAAGTTTCAAAGCAAAAGCGAAAATAAACCCCGATAAACGTATTTCATTTAGGAGGATAACAAGAAACACAAACATGCCATTTTGAAGTGCACGGTTTTTTACTGGAAATGCACCTAAGTAACGATTAAATGGACATTTTAAAGAAGGCTTTAAAGTCAATGTCCTCAACCGCTGAGTACCGTCACTTCAATGAAATCTTCTTTTACTGGATGAAAAAAAAGTTAATGAGTCTGAATTCTCAGAAGTAAATTTGATAGAAACATAAAACGCTTCTACGTAAAGGTAGGATAGGATAAAGGTAGATAGGATTGCCAGTCAGGTAGTTGAGATTGGTAGTAGGTCAATATCAGAAATTAACTAACTTATATTTCATTCACTCTTCTACATAATTCCTCCATATATAGATTTTAGTTTCCCAAACATTCGCCAAACGCCCCACTAAAATAAGCCTAAGAATGGAATATGTAGAAGTTCCATAATAAGCCATGATATCAACTCCATTCAAGAACGATGATGGACATTTTCTCATTGAACGACCATCGCCAGATGTCCAGGAAGAGATGCTCCTTCTGAAATCGATCCAAATGTTGAAAGACACATCAATTCCTTCGCTTTTAAAATTTTTGACTGCTTATAAAGAATGGTAGCGAGAAACAAGGCGCTCTCATTTTAAATTTCGTCCACTGGGTTTACTCATTTTTTTCACCGTTCGATTAAGATGGAAACTGACGTTTCCTGCTGACTTAAGGGAGAGACAGTGACGGGAGAAAAGTGGGTGGGGGAAAGAGCATCGATCGAGAGAAAAACCTCCGCAAAGGATTAGTTTGACGGTTTCCGAAGACTTTCCCTGCCAGGGGAAGACTTTTCGCCCCACCAACCGCGGGGCACTGAAAGCCCTTACTTCAGATTTCGCTCTTGAAAATTTGCGAGAACCAGGCCAATTAATCGTAATCGCCCCTCTTAGGATCAGGGTTTCCCAGGGAAAAATAAGTCAATAATTTCCCCGCCATGCCTAATGATTTATTTGATATCGAAACTGGCATGACAGTTATTGCCCTCGAAAAAAGTCTATGCTCGCTTACACTCGAGTTTCAAAACGAAATTCGTTCTGGTTGTGACCACGGGAGAAGAGACACATGTAGGCATGCTTTCATTTAAATGACATAAGTATGACGCCAATGGATTGGTATCGGGAGTACTTATTTTAATTTGGATTTAATGGTTACATTCACTTTGCTTCATGTCTTTCGCCATCTTTGAAGCCAAATGGTGGGAACCAGGAGAAATTAATTCTCTCTCGAAAACATTTGCCCATTTTTTTACGTTGTAAGACATACCTACAAGGCGGGAGATTTTTTATTACCATTAGAGCGGAAAAAAAGGAATATTACGAACGAAAATAAACCTTGACTAAGTAATTTTCCTCTGACTTTATCAAGGTACAAATACCTAAAGTACACGTAACCGTAGTGAGGACAAAGAATAAAAAAATTCTCCAATAGATCTGCAGACACCAAATTTTGAGCCTTTTGTTTTGCTACTGAGCACCAAGCACAACTCTGAAAAGCCATTTATTTTATTATTAGGTAATTTACCGGTTAAGGTAGGTTTTTGGATGGACACAACTATCAAACAAATATTTTGTAACTCCAAGCAAAACCCAATCCAGTAACCTCATTTACATCAGGTCCCTCTTCATCTCTGTGTACTTCTTTCCTCCCTTCATCCCGTCCAACATCCCTACCCTTTCCTCGTTTGCCCAACATTCTCACCTCTATTACCTTCTTCAACATTCCACTACCGCTCAATACGCCTTTCATCCATTTTTCCTGCCTCCATAGGATTTCTCTCAACAAACCCCTCTCCTCACCCACCATCTCCAGTACTTCCTCATTTGTTTTCTTTTCGGTCCATTTCACCTTGAAAAGCCATTATTATCCCAATTATTAGTCGCATGTAATACATAGATAATCGTACACACATGTAGTGGAAGGTATATTTCGTATTAGACTTCAAGACTCCCTTCGTGATATTTGAAGGGAAAGATGTAGGTTAAGATTTCGTTCAACCTTTTAGATGTGTGAAATCATGAGTAGACTTATGCACTAAAAGTGTGTGTAGTGATTAGTCCCCCCCCTGCCACACACCTTTTGGTGGCCTGCAGGGTATTTATGTAGATGTAGTGTTTACATTATCACGTTGTTTTCCACAACATTGACTAATGGATACCAGTGGCATGCAAATGGCTTAACCGTCATCTACTAGAAGATTGACTGCGTCCTGTTTCACAATATCGAAAATATCCAGCAAAAGCAACGAGCTTTCCCATGAGGAATTCCTCCGTTTGCCAATACCCAGCGATTTCGTATAGCTAAGGAATTCAAACATTAGATAAAATATCCTGCAGCTATATGCATGTATCTGGTCTGCCACTGACCACATCAATCTGAATCCATCTCTGGAATTTCGGACATGGTAAAATTCCCCAATGTAATGTAATTTCACCATAGCAAATGACCGCATATGCAAATTCAGAGAGCTTTTAGTGGTACACATATATTTAAAAAAATATGTCGATTGGAATGAAGCTCGAAGTGAAAGGATATCACTACCTTATATCTCCATGAAAACCATTATTTGTGCTATATAATGTGAGGTGGAATTCGGTCTCGGCTCTGCTTTTATTAATGGCTGATTGACTGAAATTGACACCACGTATGATTTCGGGGGATGAGGGATTTCGTCCCTCCACCCCAGGTCCATCACATCACCAGACGGGCATTATATTATAACTACCAAAAAGGATAAATGCATTAAAAAGCGCAAAACATATGTGTAGTGGGACATGTATACCTACTAACCAAAGCAGAGGATGCCCAAAGCGATGGCGGCGAAAAGCCATACTTCGGCAAGTACTCCTGATTTGCTCAATAAATCAACACCTATTTCAAATGTAAATTTGAACGGTCCCAAAGGACTTTTTAGTTCTGAGTATTTTAGGAACTCCCAATTTCTTTTTTTATTAAAAAATATACAGTTTATAAATTATAGATGGTGCGATGCCCGTTCACGAAGATCAATCTCACAAGATTATGCGTTTTTTTCCAGAAAGAGAAAGGCTCAAAGTAGCAGGGACACAAGGAGAAGAATTGCGCTAAGAAAAGAGGCTTTCACAAGGAGAAGGGAGTTGATGACAGGGACGTTGAGTAAGGATGTTAAGAAAAGACTCGTCGTTATGTACGGCGCGGAAACATGGTCACTGAAGCAGGAGGATAGACGTAGATTGGAGGCTTTTGAAATATGGGCGTGGAGAAGGTGAAAAGGACAGAAAGGA
Organism: Hetaerina titia; assembly: GCA_037158775.1. Taxonomy (NCBI): domain Eukaryota; kingdom Metazoa; phylum Arthropoda; class Insecta; order Odonata; family Calopterygidae; genus Hetaerina; species Hetaerina titia. Next base: position 27,767,634 of record CM073778.1, read on the forward strand.
AAACAAATGAAGAAGTGCTAGCTATGGTGATCGAAAATAAGGGATTGTTGGGAGAAATCATTAGGAGACAGGAAAATTGGAGGAAAAGAATATTTATCGACAGTGGGATGTTGAAGTCTGTGATAGAGGGGAGAATGTTAGGCAAACGAGGAAAGGGCAGGAAACAGAATAGGGATGCTGGATGGAATGAAGGGAGTAAGGAAGTATACGGAGATGGAGAGGTACTTGTTGCAGATTAGGATGCTGGATTGTGATTTGTTAGGAGAGACAAGATATTTATTGGTTTCGTGGTTTTGCCCATGTCAAAACCTATCTTAACCGATAGATAGCCTAAATAATATTTTTATAAGGTAATCTACCGGTTAAGGTAGGTTTTTGAGTGAACAAACTATTAAAAATAACATATATGAATATATATATATATATATATATACATGTATATGTTTAATTTACAAAACACAGGAAGAGAAATGATGCCACATTTCTCTTTAACGGCCTCTCTAAGAGGAGTTTCTATATTTAAATAATGAAAATGAAAAACTTTAGTGAATGCGTAATTTTTATGGAAATTTCTATCGGGCAATTTTATTAGCAGTATGGTTTCTAATAATTATTTCTTTTATGTAACTTCCTCCAAAAAATAACGTTTTCTCACCAATCTGGCATAAAGTGGGCGGATTAATCGAGTTGAGTGTATACATATCATTTAGAATCACTTTGCTCCGTTTTGTTTTCATCTGGTATGAATCAAAACTCAAAGGCACGTGTGCATCGATTAACGCATGCGAAGCTCTACTCGATTATTCCTAGTCACGGTCGACGTTGGAGTGACTTCAATGGAATTCTAGAAAATGAAACCGTTAATACTTCCCTCGAGTGACAACGTTATCACGAGAAATGATACGGGAGTGAGGCAAAGGATTTAGCTTTAGGAAAAAGGAGTGTCCTTGGTGCGAGAACAATAGAATGTTTTAATGAGAAAGAGTTTAACACCGCATAGCACCTGATTCCAACGACATCAACCCAAATGTTGCAAAGAAGATCTCGGATGGTACAGAAATATATCATTTAAATTATATTAAAAATTGAGGCAGATTTAGGAATCACCAATACGGAACTTCCTGAGGGATCATTATAATTTGAAGGAAGGATGAATAAAGGCAAGGTATCAATTGATTTCTATGTAAAGGTAGGAATAACCGAGTCGTCTACATCGGAAGCACGATAGTTTGTTAGAGGCAGTAATTATGGTTGGAAAAGGCTGGCAATGGATTATCGAAAGAGATAATATTAAACGTGAAAGCAAAGAAATGTGAGGAGATTATCCGTGTGGAAAGAAGTATCAATCAAGTCCTAGATAACCGTTGATGATGAATCGTTTACCTATTCCTCATATCTTGATTCTACGGTATAAAAGTTCCCTTCGTTGGTCTCAATGGTCAGAGATTATTGATAGAGAAACGGATATCTGTTCATTTTACCTTTTTTTCCTACATTTTTGAGAATTTTTGTGTAAATTTTAGGCAAAATGCAGTGAGCAGTACCCACCAAATGCCTACGGTATTAAAACAACTTACTTACTGTTTATTCAGTTTTTTGTAGTCATTTGAATTTTATTTTATTCTCTCAATTTTACTATTGTCATATTTTTATCAATTCCTTTTTAAGCATATTTTGAACATTATTTCGACATTTTGCATGGATTAGGAATTTATCTTGGTGAATAATACTGTTGTTATTCGACGTTCACATACTCATTATACATAGCCTTTTTCCATTCTCTTTAATATTTCATTTCGAATCCAAGTCTATATATTTTGGATTTTTGAATAATGGCAATGTTGCAGAGCTGATAGACAGTGTTGAAGCCATGGCTTTTTAGACAATTATAACTAGCGATGAAGTCAGATATAGTCCGGTTATTAAAATTTTTTTCGACTATGTGAACGTCAAGTTTTCATGAATGATTAGCAGTGGCATATTTCACTAAATAAAGAGGCTTCAGTAACAGAAGTTTTTTCATCATATACCTAATACCGCGTGTTTATAAAATATTTGGGTACATCAAAAACGATTTCCTCCTTGCTTCAATTCGCTTCATGAAAATATTGATCCGTTTTCACTTTCCTCTAACACATTTCCTAACCTAGCTCTCTCTCCCTTTCTATCTTCACCATAAATTGTGTCATCTTCTGTATTTCCTTAAACATGTCTTTCTTATGAAGGATCAATGCTGCTTCCGGGAATTACCGTCGTGTTGGTGTGTTGATGGACAACTGTTTCGCCCCCAGTCCTGGAGGCATCTTCAGGTTAAGCCTAAGCCGTCAAAGCCTAAGGATTAATGTCTTTCTTGTTGACTTTGTCTGAACACGTATCTTATTTTATGTTTTGGTATATATTGCAGTAAAAATTTACTGTTCAGCTTTTTTTGGAAAAATTAAACCTTAATTGCTGGTGTATGTGGTCAATGTTCTAAATTGAAAATCAAATTCATCACGTCCGCGATTTTTTCGTTCCAATGGCGAACACCGGTCCTCCGCTTCTCTCCTTCTTGCCCCTTCCTACTTCGGAAGGCAACTCGCTACTGGGAGACCGGCTTAAGTGCCACGAGGACCGTGCCCTCCCCTCCACCACAGCGGACATATGGTTGCCCTTTAAGCGCACCCCAGCAATGAGCGAGCGACCTGCAATGCCTCGGAAGTCCGGCTAGCACCCAAGTCCCGACCACGAGGTTCTCCAATTTCCCGCCCCCGACGGCTGAACTTCCAACCCCACCGCTACAGAAATCACCCCGTGAAGTTACGTTGTGTCAAGTGAGGGGCCACCTCACCTCTTCATGGACCCCAAGGCTTGTTAAATTCCCTCATTAGCATGGTATCAATCGGGGCGGTTTACTTTTACCTGACACAAAACTCAATTCCACGGAAAGTTCTGGTATCCAGACGTTGTCACCTGTTTGGTATTTTAGTTGGCCGAGTACACGAGAGCACAAAGACTTGAACCCCCGGGCCCTAAGGTTAAAAGGTCCGATCCACTAGGCTACCTCAGAGAGAGCCCTCTGAACCACCAAAACTTATGATACTGAATTTCAATTCCATAAAAATCGAACAGAAACGCACTAGCGCCTTTATTTCCTCTTGCCCATTCATGAGAAGCACATGAACACATACACGGATGCTGAAAGTATTATTCGATATCCAGTCTTTCCCCCTATTGATTATAATAATAAGTATTCATCACATTCATTCATATCTGTGTCACATCATTTCACTCACAAATAATGAATGATAAAATTTCGTACACCTAAAACAGTTGGTCACCTTCGAGAAATCTAGACCTCGTAGTTTAATTGTGATACGTAACGATTGGTCGTGAAACGAACTCGGTTTTTGGTTGACATCTAAGGTTGTGAGAGTTTTGAAGGTCGCTAATTTTGTTTAACCTTGAATTATTCAAAGGCACGCTCATATCTAGATCAATGTCGAATCAGTATTCAATTCTCTTATGCCATGTAAGTTTCAATCTTGATCCCTTGTCCGGATTCAATTTTTGCATTTAAAAAAGCATTTATCCAATATTCATCCCACACATCTTAATTTACCGAATGAATTCGATTCTAATTGCGAAGGTTTTCCTTCACGACGAATCCTAAAGCATTTGGCTTCCCGTGCAAACAGTTTTATATTCGTCCAACGAATACGTTTGCAATGTTACCGGAGATCTGATCTCACGACATGTAAAATGAAGGATGAACTGGTAGGAATTGTGTGGGCGACTCTGGTATTCGAATGGAACAGATCCGGGACCCCGAAGGCCATCCCGAGTTTATCAACTCCCGTGGCGTGCTACAGCCCACACGTCACTAAATCATAACCAACTTAGCAGAAAGTCACACTTATGATTTACCAATTGAACGTGAAAAGTAGCAAAGTCTTTCTTCCTAGCAAAAATTACGTACATGATTCATTTTATAAAATTAACAGTTCGCAAAAACTTTTTGGGAGGCAGCATCTTCGATAAAGTGTCCGAGGCGATTATTCTCATTAATACGGCCACTAATGCTACGTACTATAGTACAAATAAAAGATGATTAGATAGAGGCTTAGGCTAATCTTTTCTGGAATTCGCCCAACTCATCATAAATGTTCAAGATCAAATTATGCATAGCAATTCGCGTGGAAAAGACAACATTTTCGAATTTACTCGGAGAAGGGATGTGCACACGTTCTGGGTATTGAAGCCCAGAGATGACGGTATGGGGTATTGGAAAATTAAAAATATATAAATCTACACCCATAGCTAAATATATTGCAAAGAAAAGTATCGCATTTCCTCTTACTAAATGTCTCATATTCACATACCTGCCCGATTTTTGGAAGAATATAGTGTTAATATTTTTTTAAGAAATTGAATGCACCCAACGATTAATAAAATTGTTTAGAAATATATAATACTTGGGTAAATTTTGCTTAGCCATGAATCTGAAAAAAGCATGATAAACTCATGAGCGTACAAAAACGATCCCGGTGGAACGGTGTTCCCCTCTCTCCCTCCCTCGCTTTTGTCTTGTTCATAAAATTTGTTTTCTTTCCTGTCGATGTTACGATTTTCCTGCGTACTATATGATAGATAGGGTAGCGCATCAATTTGATATTTATGCCATCGAAAACTTAGGCCTACATATAAATTCTGACAATAGTCATGGCTAAATTTTTAAACATCATAGCATGAAAGTCTAAAAATGAATTTAGAGTGATAAACATTTCAGCTGCACCGCAAAACCCTATCGCTTTGTGCTAGGAAGATTATGGGCGAAAATTAACTTAAAAATAGGACAGGTTGAATTATTACCTAAAACATCTAGAGGGAAATAAAGAATCTAGAGTAAGAATGTCATTAGTTCCTCTGTAACAAGCTTCGCCATAAGTAGGTTATGCGATTCAACATAAGTCGCATTGTGATGGATGGATTCCGCATGAGACAGAATATGTGGAATTTAATCATAGCCTTATTAAATCACGTAGAGAACGAGTAAACAATCGTGCAAGAACTTTTCAGAAGTTCTCAACTCAATTTCAAAGTGCTCCAATAGCTATAAACTGCAATGCTTTTTTAAAAGTATTTCATCAACACACGCGCATTTATAATATAATTCTCCACGAGTACAAACACGTGGAATTCGCCAAAGCAGAAGCGAGACTGGAAGAAATGGAGATTTTGGGAAATACGACGAATAACAAACAGACTAATCGAATATCTAAAGACTTTCCTACGGAAAGCACGACAAGGAATAAGTCTATGGAAAACGATAAAGAGGAGAAAGTGTTGTCTCATCGGGGACATTAATTACATGAGAGCTAACTGAAAACGATTTTGGAAGGAAAATGGCGTGGAAATCGCTGCAGAGGGTGTCTTCGGATAAAATATATGAAACAGATAACGGCAGGCAAAATAGGAAAGAAAGATTTCAACATGAAATGGTTGGTCGATAAGAAAACTTGAGTTCAGAACTGCACCAATCCATTCCTAGATAAGAGAGATAGCCACTGATGATGATCGTGCGATTTGGTCTTTGATAGATCGCATGTAGGCAAAATGAAATCCGCCGCCCCATTATAGATCTCAAATGGTATCCAATGCAATTACTCCATTGCGTCTAAAACGAAGCTTTCTACGCATTTTCCTTTTCCTTAGAATGCATAATTTTTCTCAAGTTGATCATGAAACACGCCTTTCAAGTATTTACAAGATAAAACTGATATAATTAGTCATCCTTAAGGAGAAAAATATAATATATATATAAAGTTTTTATTGAAATTTATATTAAACTATGTCACTTCTCAACTGAGTTTGAACTTATAAAAAATGCATACCCGACCTTTTAGCTCCTATAATACACCTAGTTCAGAGGAAGGTATTCCTTGAGCCAATTAAAAACAATTCCCGATAAATACGACGTCCATGGGTAATTGAACAGCGGGAAATATGCCAGTTCGCTTTTACAAAAACGTATTTTATTTTTACGTTAATTACGCTAACGGTAGATTAAACCAATACATTCATATCAATTACAATTCAAATTTAAGAAATCTTGAGTATTTACAATGAAAATCGTTAAAACATATACCCTTTCGAACAAGAAAATTCTACTAAAATTCTTATTAATATCGCAACACTATGTGCACGGACGATTTTTTTTAAATTGCATAAATTCGCATAAGTAAGATCCAGCAGGGCAGTCACAAATAAGCATTTTTGGTATTCCAAATTATCTCATTGTATTTTATATCAAGAGGGATGCAATACTAGTTAGTTCACATTATATCATTTTAACGATGATTATAGATAACTAATTAACTATTCCCATTATTTATAAGTACTACTTGAAGATAACCTATTCTAATTTATATCGATCCGAACTTTGGGACACAGAACAATAAATCTGAACAATGCATGAGAACCGAATAAAAATGCTCAGAAGGACGTGTGGCATAACGAGACGGGATGGATTTATGAATGAAAATATTAGAAGCTTGAAAATTGCGCCAACATGGCAGAAAACTAAAATGAGCACAATGAGTTGACTTGGGGAGGTGAAACAGAGACATATTGGTTAAGAGAAAGCAATGAGCATGAGTCTACCACGTCGGTCTCTTTGATAATGAGTACGATAATGCGTCGAGAAACATAAAGGAGGGCGGTACGGTGTGAGAAGATGAACAAGACCCGGAAAGACGGAAAAGAATGACGAGGGAAGGTGAATCCAATTAGGGAAAACGGCTAGGTAGAACAAGAATTATTAAAAAGAAACGTTGGATAATTTAAGAGTCACATCTTGAGGGGGGGGGGGGTTCCTTTCCCTTTGCCCTCTATGATTTCCGAGGAAGTTCTGGTACCCGAAAAATCACACAGCTTGGGTAAAGCTGAGGGAGCCCAGAGCTCTACCCACTGGACTACGACCTCTCTCAAACGCCTATAAAAACTGATATTACAGCGCAAAAAAACTATAAATAATTTTTATAAAATTCCGGAACAAACCGAGGCTACTGAAGGGATGATTTATCGTGGAGACCGCTCTTCAAATAAGTTTAAGAGGTCATTCTTAAGTGTCAGTAGTGACTTTGCTCGACCTTTGAATGTTACTTCGATGCATTCCACCCAAGGTCTCGTTTCTTTGTATTTACGAGTGACTAACGATCCTATAGTTGGCCATGAATGATGCGAATGAAGTCTGCGAAGTGACGCCTACCAAATTATCAAGACGGCCGCATTCTCAGAGGAGATAGAATCCATTCACGAGCGCGGCCACTAATTGTTCGCCCCGCAGGAAATAGCTCCCTAGAGCAAGCCGCCATTTCTCATCGCCATAAAAAAACCATTTGAGCCAAGTGAAGTCCGCAAGGGCAACGGGCAGGGGCTCAATCTTCTATGAGGGGCAATAAGTACAAACAACTTACAAGCACCAGCACCTCAGCAGATGCTATCACATCGGACCTTGCGAAACATACGCGCATTCCCCCTGTTGGCACCAAAGAGAACATATTACTCACATGAGACCATGTCTCGGGTAAATTAATGCCTACTAGAAATAGGAATTCTTTCTGAATGATTCTATCGACTCATACAAAACAAAAGACGCGCATTCCACATTTTTCTTTTCAAAATACCGTAGAAGTCTTGTTACCAGAGCTCACTTTATGCCAGTGAAAATCTAATTGGCGGTGAATAGAACGATTCATTGCTAAGACATCTCTCGGGTGAGAATTAGCTCATTCTCAAAGCTTCAGCCTCGATTGTCGACCAGGGATAATAATAGGCTACAAGGCCAATGGATTTACCAACAATTCATCAAACATTACCTATCAGTGAATGCCTGTTCAATCGACATACCAACTCGACAAAACAGGCGTAATGCATTCTCAGTAATTATCGCAAAAATAAATCAGAACAATGTTTGCTAAAAATACCCATCAAGATTAAAAATTCCATTAAGGCATTGAGTCATTAAAAGATTCTTGTAGATACACGTGGAAATTGATGTCATTGCCGATGAACAGCATGGAGGTGACGCACGGAAGAGGCATGAGAAAGAGACAATTATTTGGACTCAACGGCTGAGGCCATGGAGTACCTTTATGGTGTTGTTGGTGTAAATCAACTCGAGGTATCGCAGTAAAATGTTAGGGCGATTCAACATCAAACCCGCGATTTCCGAGGTAAAAGGAGAGTGTGGAGTCAATCCTGAAAGACTACAGTCTTAGGAATAGCTATTCACAGGACTTACAAGAGGAGGGTTATGCACCGTCTGTCTTTTGGAAGTTGCATGCATTTCAGCGACTTCAGTTACTCCAATGCCAGAGGTCATTTCACCCGCTTCAGATAATCAAAAAGATATTACAAATGTAGGTCGGCTTTCATAATATTTTACCGCGAAATAAAAATAAAGAAGAAGTCGCATTATGACCGACATGACCAACAAATTTGCAGACAGCCTCTCAGGCACCGAATATCCCCTTCTTGAAAATCTCTGGAACTATGACATAGAAATACAAACCACACACAAAAGACCCAAAACTGCCCTAAATCAAACACACATCCACAGGGATGTGTGTTTGATTTAGGCCTAATTTTTGTTTGTCTGTTTGATTTAGACCCTAACCACATTCAAAACTCCACTCCTGTAACACGTAAATAAATTGAAACATACACTCATGCGCAACCACCCTAAAAATGAATCACGTCGTAGATAACCGTTCCGGTTAGGCACGACTTAATCACACACTTCATGATAAAAAGCGGTCGGTCGGTCGGTCGCATTATGACCATAATCCAATTGGTAAACACGACGTTTTTAATTTATTTTTTAACCTTTTTACTTAACTTATTGAAACGAAACGTTGAATAAATTAATATTTGTGACACATCTTGAGATTATCAGCACGCTCAAAAATGCATTTCTTAGTGCTTGAACACTGTGACACGCAAATACTGATACTCGTACACTCATGTTCATTGTTGGCAAGCATTTACCTTCTTTTCATCCATGTGGATAAAATTTATCCTGTATGAAAATAATGTCGTAAATTACAGTTATTAATTTTGATTTGCTTTGTTTCAGAAATCCATGATCGAAATAATTCTAAGTAGAGAGAATATAGAGGCTTGCAGAGAGATTAAGTTCCTGCATTTGAAAGGTAATTGTGCCCGGTAAATCCACGATGAAATGATGGTTGCATATGGAAATGATAGTCATATTTTAAAGTTGTGAGACAGAAAACAAATTTTCAAACTGACCACATGTCCCTCACAGACGATTCAAAAAGTGGAAGACCGCCAATCACAGACTATGCCTCCACAGTGAAGAAAGTAGAAGATTTTATCCTAAAAGACAATTCATGCTCAGAGCAATCACCCAAATGATCATGAATGGGACTGATATTATCCTCGTAGTTGCGGCAGTGTGTGGAAAATTATGCACAAAAAACTGCACATGTCAAAGGTGTCAGCGTACTGGATTCCACGACTACCGACTCATTTTCAAAACCAAAAACGGCCCGACCTGTCAAGGGAGATGTTGAATCTTTTGGAGTAAGACGAAGAGAATTTTTTTGGCCGCTTGTTAGCAATGGATGAATCTTGGATCTATGAACACGATTCAGAGTCAAAAGAGATGAGCAAGGAGTGAAAGCACACCTCCCCCCAAGATGGCCAGGGTGCAGAAGTCAGCAGGGAAGGTTATGTTATCTGTTTCAGGGACTGTCGCGGAGTCATCTTAACAGACTACTTGGAGATGGTTCAGACCATCTACCATTTCAGACAGTATAGTATACACTGGGTGTGGCAACATAAATTCCTTGTTTCAAGCGCAAAACATATCTGAATCCGGTACAGTACGGAAGGTTCTATTTTTTTTATTATAGAGTAAATATTCCGAAAGTAACATAGGTTATGCCCGATTTGAATATACTTTTCTGGAAATATTTGAGATCGAAAAAAACAAACTGAAACATTTTTTTTCGCGCATAAATGGCAGCCCATTTTTCACGTAGTACTAGTATTTAAAGTCATTCACTTCAACAAGAAGAGATGTTAAACTACCTATTATATATTTTACAAACGTACAAACCTCGACTTCCTCGTATATTATGATTTATGCCCATTGCTGAGCAGACGAGCTTCGTACACGGTAAACAGCTGATGCAAAATCCGATAGTTTCGGATTATTTCTTTAAGAGATAACTTTAAATTGTAAAAGTTTGTTTTTTCGGATTCAGTGTTTATTATGCATGGGAAAATCTATCTATCAGAGTCCTGCACGCAGTCCACGGCACGCCCAAGCTCGGCCCACCCTCCTGAGCTGTAAGACTACGGGATAAGTCCGTATTGTACGGCCCGGTCCGGACCGTATGCCAACATTAAAAACTCAAGCATATTATTTGTACTTGATTCCATGGTCCTAGCAATTTAGTAGTAGATAATTCGCAGTATCATGCTCCATAAAAATTATCAAGCTGGCTTTTGTGAAGATATATAGGTAACTTGTTTGTTCGCTTATATTATATCAGAAGATTCATTTTGCATGGAACTAATGCCACTACGACGTATCATCAGATTATTAGTCCATCAACGAGACGCCTGGGGTGGAAGTCCCGATGCGATAGCAATTCATAAAGAATACACGCCGGAAAAGCACAATATATTACATCAGTATGCACAGAGAAAACGGATATTTGATTTTTGTTTAAACCTAAGAAAACATGCATATCCTTTCATGAAGGCCTAAGACAATAAACAGCTTACTTCATGTAAGACAATGCTACTATTTACTACGACTTATGCCTGAATGCATTCCTTCAAGTTCACTGTAACGTGGTCAAGTATTTAATAAGCTGTAATCGGCTCACTGGCGGCCAAGATCCTCGGTCCTCATCTCACTATCAGTATCTCAGCCTAAGAGAACCGTCGTTCCATATCTAACATTTAAGTGCCACCCGCAGGATCACATAAACATCGCCCGCCGCAGATATAGGTGGCCGTGAATCCTCCAAGAGCTAATGGAGTGGGGTGCGTGGGTCGGAGACGAACTCTCGATGCCCTCCGCGTGCATCCACTGCATGAGTCTTTTATCTTCATTTACAGTGGTTTTACGGCGGGGAGAGATGAGTTTCAAGGCGGTCGGCCGCGTGACGGCCCGAGGGGACTGTTTGGGTGCAATGCCTGCACGCCGGTATAGAGCCGAATCTCTCGATCCCGGGTGGGTGAGGAGAGGGAATCTTGTCTGTTTGCCTTCGTGCACTTGAGACCCATTGAGGGGCATTAAGCGGAGACCTCTGAACGTTTGTTTAACCCTTTTAGGGGAGGATAGGAGTATCCAGCCTCCCTCTCTCGACCGACGCTCCGGCGACGGCCAAGCATTCTGGCCGCTGGAAATTTATCGCCGTAAAAATCTAAGTGCCCCTAAAATTAAACCCCCAAGAAGATGAGGGAATAAATGAAAATCGATGGACTCCTAGGGTAAAAATGGAATACTATGTCTGTCCATGCGGCTACTTAAACAGATCGAGTGGATTTAGTCATTCCTGGTAAAATCAGCTAGACCTCTCTTACTCTCCGTCCCTATACGCGCCTAAATACATAATTCAACCAGATCTGAATTACTTCGTGACGGTTGTTCTAATAATTTGTATTGAAGTCAGACAAATATTTTGCGGTTTGCACATTTCTCAAAATTACCGTCAAAACATTCTAAATATCTCTGTTACTGAAGATTTCGCCCGGTATTTTTCAAACCATCACCAAAGTGTAGAATTCAAAATGCTACATTATATTTTTTTTCCTTTTTGTTTTTCCCTTGTTTATGACATTGTAAATGGATAACATTATACCAAGAGAAGAAACGTCCACCGAGAAGATTTAAAATAGGTTGAAGGACAATTGGAATGAAAGGGACTAGCCGAAATATCTGCTTAAATTTAACATAGGATATTACAGTTGATATAAATAATTCTCATTTTTGTAAATTAATAGTGTCAACACAATTACAATTTTTCTTTTTAAAACAGATAATGCTCATTTAGCGGAACAAAATTTATAACTTTCCAGAGTCATATAAAACCATAAACACCCATAAAACACCATAAAACCCTAAGGTCAACTTGGTAGGTGATGGTTGAGTTCACCCAGGACTAAGCCCAACGGTTTAGGGTAAAAATCAGGGTAAGGGGGACAGATCCTTCCCCTGTGCTAGTTATAGTTCCCCCAGGAAGATCTGGTACCCGCAAAATCACATAGCTTTGGTGGAGCTGAGGGTCCCTAGGGTCAGCAGAGGAGGCTATGAAGACCAGTGGGATAATTGAATATGAGCATATGAGAAACAGCATTGCCATTGGCGAACAAACTTTTCGAATTTGTCGCGAAAAAAGCGAAATTTGTGGTTATTAAAACACAATCTGTACCACAAAAAGTTATTTATTACATTGATACTACACAATTTAGGGAATATTACTGGAGACAAAAGACAAATATAATGAAACAAAACGTGCCTTTTCTTAAACATATCTAAATATGAACACATTCACTTAACACATAAAAAGGACTTTAAAATAAATGCTTTTCCCCATCACATACAATTATGTCTGTATTCTAAGTCGATGCCATATATTTTCGTAAAATTCGTATTCAATTTGATTAGATACATAAAACCCTTTATTCATTAGAACATCTATGATTAATTTTATTATTCTAACGAAAAATACTCGTGATTACTATTTTCACTGAAAAACTGACCCTTAGCACAACTAAAAGAAACGCTCAATCCACGCCTCCTTCCTCAGGTTCACACTCAAAGTTATTCTTATTATATTTCGCCTCTATTGCTTTCTAAATTCACTCCCTCACGCTGTTGATCCTTTTTATTTGTCACGTAACAATTTCACCACCCAAGCTTTATCCTTGTCAACAAATTAAAATTTCCCCGGTCCATGTTCGGTTCTCGTTGTTATTGTTATGCTGTTATTGTATTTTGCCCTCTTTCATGTTTTTGTTATATTTTTCACTGTAAATTGGCGCTACTGCTGTATGAGAATAATGCTTTCAAATAAATAAATAAATATAAGTCTCGTTGCAAGTAGGCAATTGTCCTAGTGGCAACGGTTAAGTCTGGTTAACGGTCACTCTTACAATGCACGTACACGTACATTCATACACTAGAAGAACTGATATGAGATAAAATGCTTTTATATACAATGACACTGTAAGATTACCACAAGGGCTAGGATCACAATGCCACTATAACACCCGAGAGGTATCTAGGTTTGCCATGACTGTAATAAATTCTATAGAACTGGATTAGATTCTCGTTATTAATATCCGTGAATCAGCAAAAGACGTCACGTACTAATCTACTTCCCTGTGAAAACCATTAAGTTTTCTAAACTCAAGGCTGGAAATACAATTGGAAATAAAACGAAACAATCTTGTAAATAATTGCCATGATTATTAGATTGTCAAACCGCGAATAACGGCACAGTAACTAGTATTGCGCAAAATTCACTCGATACGAAAGTTTCCATTTTTTTGGAATTGAGGCAAAATCAACACATTTCAGACTTCACCTTTTGTAATTCGAGACTAACCTTTTACGATAAATCCATATATTTGTTTGCTGCTCATTCTATTTCAGGAGTGTACTTTCTAAATGGTACTGCACTTTCTAAATGTTACTGCATGTGAACTTATATTATTACTATTTGACTGAAACAATAAACCCAGAGTAAGCGGTGAGAGCATTTTAATCATGGTTTGCAACAGGGAGAAGAGAAAATCACTTAATTGGAAAAAAAATACAGAATACAACTACTGGAGAAAACTCTTAACAAAACTACGAAAGATAATGTATCAACCCAAATTAAAGTCTCAAACATTAAAAACTCAACACGCCAAATGAGTCACAGCCATTCAAGAAAAAATTATAAAATAATTGAAATGTTAGGATTGCCAAGAGGACTAGCGTGGGAATTACTTTCAGGACGAATATTGAAATGCAGGTCAAATCTTTAGACTTTAAGCTTTTTTATTAGTTAGGGCTGTGAAGAACATAAAATATCAAATCCCTCCATAATAACGTAGGATGGATAATAAATTCAGGGACAGAGAAAGAGCGACACGTACAACGTGCATGTTTCAAATGCCAGTTTTACCATTTCCGATAAATGATCAGAACATTTGTGATGAAAGTTGGGGAATAATACGCACGTCGTATATTAGATTAAATTGCCTGCATGCAATCCCTTTTTTGTATGCGATCCGTGTACCGCCGTGTACCTTTTACACTGCTGGCATATCTTCACCCAAGCATGAAGTACTACGGTAAAGCTAAAACTTGTTAATAACGCCAATCAATGTCATCGATTGAGCCGTCTCCTCTAATTCCTAAACTTCTGATTGCGGTGTCGCCCTTCGCCAACACACTCAGTGGTGATTCGCAAAGAGCATGTAGTCGCTGAATGAGTATCATCTTTTCGAAAAAAACCCGATAAATTACCCCTTTTAAAAATTCTCAAATCCTTCACCAAGTAATGCAAATTGGGTAAATATTAAGCCTTGATAAAGCGGATCCACAGTTGAAAAACGTCCATCCTCTATTCCGGACCGTGCGTGACGTTTGGACGACACTCTTGTCGTGCTGAAGGATCCTTCTTTTTCCCTATTGCGTACACCATTTGGTCACTCGAAATTAATCTCGAAAAAGGGAATTGTTTTAGAAACCCGGGTTAGGGAAGGACCGGTGCGATGAATACCCTGCCCCTCTCAGACGCCGCGGGGATCCCCTTATCCGCTCGCACGGACTAATGATCCGTGCCCATGGCGATGGGCGCATCGTTGCCGGGAAACGCTAGGACACGAAACCAACCACATGTCGTGAGTCTCAAATCTCCAGTCTTGGTCGAGGGATTGAGAGCCTGTATGGAGCAAGAGATTAAGGGATCAGACCGGGTGGCGCGATGGTACGCATTATCGATCATTTGCCCTGCTGTCTGTACAAATGGCCGCGCGACCATCGCTTTTTAAAGCGACGGTCGCATGGCCATCGTGGTGTGGCGAAGACATTAGCATGAAGAGCACAAGCAATGATTTCGCCATTTTTCCCGTAGCCGATATTAAATCTTCCTCTTTTTTTCAAAAACGTTCTCCTCCATAATATATACACCGACCATGTTTTCCTCCTAGACCACGAAAGCGTACACCTCTATCTAATGAAAACGAAACGTCACTTATTAAATTTTGGAGATGTGAGAAATCGATGCTGAATTAAATTGAATGCTGAAGAGATACAATTGATTTTACGGCCATCTGAACCACAACCTCAGTTCAAGCCACAAAGCAAAGGTTGGTCGCCAAACATTACCCCTTTACTACCACAACCCCGTATCGTAATAAAGTGAGTTCAATTTCTCTTTCAGAAGTAGGTTACAAGGTGCGAGAAGAAAATCGTAGCCAATGTCATGAGAAATAATTCCATCCTACTTTCCTTTTCAGAGGTAACATAGGCATGCGTCTAAGTAAAACCTAACAGAAAAATCATCCCATTTCTATTTTCTAAATAAAACAGCTCGTACGGTATGATACTTTATACTGTTTACTACCGTGAGTAAATTGACGCATGTATTATTGTAATAACTAGTAAGAAGCATTACAAGACCAAATGCTACCAAAATATCCAACCGGATCGATTTCATTGGCACGGCGTGTGAAATTCATACATTTAGAACAAATAGAGAGGGCAGTTCTTTGTCCATTGCCGCCTGCAGTCTCCAAGGAGGTTCTGATACCCATAAAATCACTCGAGTTTATGAAGGCATCGTCCGGAATGGACCGGGGAAACCCCTGATCAATAGGCAGACACAATACCCACCATACTACGGTAATAGATGTACACTGGACACCAAATATATAAATAAATAGATATCAGGATGCACATGCATGGAGCGCGTGCAAGTCTGACTATACTCATGAATACGCGAGAAAAACTTTGAATTTACTGTAGCACCTTGCTAATACGAACACGAAAGAGTCATAATTCACCGTTGGAAAAAAGTGCATAGAGAAAAGCGTCTTGAATTTTGATTCAAAGTCAAAGTACACTACAAAGTGCTGGTTATTCGATCCCTAAGTAGTGCGAAATCAAATAATTTTCGCAATGGCAATAGTGAAGACTCGAAACCATTCAGTTGCTACACTTTTGAATAGATATCCGCAGGGAGTTATAAAATAATCCACAGTAGTGGTTTGCAGTGTTCGGAGGGGACTAATTTCTTTTAGCACACGTCTGCATCTCAAGGATACTTTCAGTGTCAACGTTCTCGAATTTTGACAAAAGTATCCGTATGATAAGACCATGAAACCAAAAGCATTTATCGCCACTTCTCGAATCCTAAGTCAACAATTGAGATTCGAGCACGCGCACGTGTTACGAGTTCGCTCGTCTCTCTCGTACGTATGCATATACATTATATACCTTGCACGCGGCCGCGCGTTCCCGTGGGAAACTAGATCTTGGGTCACAGAGTCACGGATGCCCCAGGCAGACAGAATTCATGTCGACCGCATCTTTAAGATATAGCTTCACACGCATTTCCTTAGAATTAGGGCGATTTTTTAAAGCATCATATTAGGTTTACTTTGCTGTCATTCAGTCACTTTGCTCTTTGCTTCAGAAATGGAAATGTACGAGTAGTTCATCAAAATGAAGCATAAAATAACTCTTCAATAAAGAGTGATTACACATTTTATTTATCGTGTAGAAATTGAATTTTATGCTACATTGGTAGCTTTATGTAATATGTATATATTGGGCAAGTTTCATTAATCATACGCAAGTATTTCGTCATTGGCGACCTTTGCAATTTGAAACGTGTTCAGTTCGCCTATGGCACAGATGGAGGTAATACGCGACGCTGCATTGAAATTTTGTTTTCGCCTGAATAAATCGTCAGACGAGGCCTACGTAAGGCTACAGAAGTCTTAGGCTGGGTCTGTTATTTTCTAGAGCACAGTTGGGAAATGTGTTAAAATGTTTAAACACAATCAATTTCCGAAAAAGCTTCGCTCGCTGCTCTTCGTAAACTAAACTTTAACACTGTGGCTGCCATTGTGAAAGTAGACCATCGCATAACTTTAATAGCACAATCGGAAATGCTGAAATTTTCATTGGTTGCTACTCACACGTCGGTAACAGGGAAATTTTGCACGAGACGTGTTCGTGGGCGGTGGGTAGAAAGAATGCTTACACTCGAATAACAGGACGTTCGCGTGCAGGTTTGCTCACAAAGTTGATGCGGCAGGAATTTGAGGAGTTTCTTTCGAAGGTTATAGCTGCAGATGAAACTTAGCTACATCATTTTCATGCTAAAAGCTCTGTGTCGAATTCTCCGGCATCACCAACACCAAAAAAGCCAGAGTTCTGGGAAATTTAGTGTTGTATAATTTTTCGATGTTCATGAAATGTTTTTCTCGACATATCGTACCGTACTAAACACACAACTGTCAATGAAGCACTGAAAATTCTGCAAGAGCAGAATCGCAAAATGTCAGGCCGAGCATCGCAAATTTTATTTCTAAATATCTTCAGAAAATCTTTGTGAATTGTGTTCTTCATCCTCCCTATAGTTTATATCTAACCACATGTGACAATTACCTGTTCCAAAATCAGAAGAAACCTTCGTGGAAAGAGGTTTTCCTTATCAAAAGCAGGAAGGAGTAAGCGAACTGAACACGTTTCAAATTACAAAGGAAATTACTAGCGATTTTTTGACGACTGGAATGTTCCCTGGTAGGCGGTTTCCGGAAAGTCCTTAAGAGTGCTCGTGCAAGCTTCCTTGACGGCACTTAGGGTCTCATGTGGTGGTGTCCTTTGAGAGAAGATTTTACTTTTGGGAATAGGAAACAGTCAACTGGTACCAAGTCGGGACTCTCCAAAAAATCGGGGTCTTCTTCAACCCGTTGCAGAAGGTCTTCGTAAGCAGACATTCGACTCTACTTTTGGTCTTCCGTCAAGACCTACGGTACGAGTTTTGCGCAGATCTTTCGCATTGTCAAATTTTCAGTGATAATGGTGTGCACTGTCATCTTATTAATGCCAATACGACCTGTGTTCATGCGCATATTTAACCGACGGTCTGAATTCAGCACTTCAAGCACACGTTTGTAAAATTATTACCAATACTTTAAATACAAACCTTGAAATTTGTAGTGAATCTTTCCTATAATTTAAAATTGAACGGCCATTCATGTGCTTACATATTTTTTAGATGTCTCCTTATGGTATTGACTAGTCAGATTAAATTATGCCGTGATCGAACAGCGTCATAAGAACTGGTGCTTTTTGGCAAGGGTGTGACACAGCTTTTGTAAACCCCGGGAGTCAGCTTGCCATTGCCACGCTCGTTATTTTTACGATCGGAAGTAATCTTTTACCGTTCAGACAATCCAATGAAAAATTATTTTCAAGAAAGGAATTGTTGATATGTTACTTAATTAGTATAGCTGAGGAAATAAAAATGAAAACACGCAATGACAATATCAAAAATTGATGTTATGAACACAAACACTGTTATTATCATTTTTGTCCGCTGATAAAGAATACTAAGTTTATCTGATGAAGTTATAACTAGTTAAATTAATTGAAACAATTATTTAATCGCGCGGAAATCTGAGTTGACTCACCAAATATTGCCCATCACGGACCAACAGTTCAATATCGATAAGGGGAGTAGTATTCGACACAAAGGATTTATTAGCATGCAGAACATTATGATGACATTCTGAAATTCGTATTCAAATCAAAGCATAGTTCACGTAAGTCCTGCAAAAACTCTCTGGTATTTTCCATTTATTGAGAGTATATCATGACATCCGGACACACTGAATTAAATTTTCCTGACTATAGACTTCCATGTTTGGCATCGAGGCTAAGTCTAGTGCGACCGTCTTTAGTCTCGGAAATTACTCTGCTTTTGACACAGTGCCAAGGGTACATGCATGAGGCTGCCCAAGGGCGCCTTAATCGATCACCAATAAAGGAGAAAATCGGAAATTAGGTCGGGTGCTCATCACTGTTCAGAAGGATTTGGTAAAGCAATTAATACCACAGTCCTTGGTTCCCTCATCAAATATTCAGAAGACTATAATTATTCCATCTTTATAAATTCAAAAAATGACTTAAAAATAAGTGTGCGATGAAAAATAATTCCAATTATCGAGAAATTCAGGATTGTTTACGGACCTAGGAAAACATATTCTTCTAAAATAATTACGAATCGTCCGCATTTGTTTTCACAATGAACGTACCAGCCGCGTAATTGTCTACCTTATGGATAATTCATTTTTGATAATTGTCAAGGGAGAATATCAGATGGGTAATAATTCGGCTATAGACCACAAATTCATCACCTTATCCATTTAGTATAAATTGAAAATGATTAAGGATAAGTAAGCAAACAAGGGAGAAGGATGGACTCAGTAATGTACTTGGAATACATCAGGTTTTCTCAACCTTAATTTTTTACGCATCAGAATACGCTTGTAGACATAGTTATTGTGTGCACATTTCCAATTGCAGCTACATATGGAACATGGAAGTTTTATGCAGCCAGAACTATAATTAATCTAACATTCAATCCGGATCATCAAAGTTTTCCGAAAATTTCCAATTCTCTCCCTATTTTTTCTCTTTCCAGCGCGGAAGTTTTTGGAGGTAGTTAAAAATTACTGACATATTCATATTGCTAGTTTAAAAAGTCATAGCTCTTTCACATTTTTAAATCCTCACTAACGTGGGAGTTCAAGCATTCATTTTTTTCAATGACCACATTTCGATACTCGAATATTTTGACACACGTGACCGCACCAAAAAAATATAAATTCCTAATTCTCTTGGGTCATAGGAAGTCGAAAAGTGGAGCCTTCATTCGTGGAAGGCTTATTGAAGCACGGTAAACGTATTTATAATCACAAATTCACTTATTCTACCAAAAATCTTCGTATCTGAATGCCTAGTTTAATATCAATAACATTTGGAACACCAATTCTTATTTCAGTTGTTTTATAACTGAATTTTTCAGGGTTGCAGCTGTGAAATAAAATTCGAATGGTGTAATCCCAGTTTAGTATATGTTCTTTACGAGTATTATCTGGAGAAACTATAATTAATCTAAATTCTGAAGAAGTTCATTGAGTACATCTACTACAAATCCACTCGTTTTCATCTTAGTAAGTTTTTCATTAACCCTTCAACGTGATTTGTCACATGATTTCCAGGGGAAACGTGTAAAAAACCCTCAGGAGCGTTTTGACTACATTCTATTAGTTAGTTATCAAAAGAACGCCATCCCTTGAATAAGTAATAAAAATAAATCCTAGAGAATAAAATTCTGTCAAACCACTGATACAACATCATTTCGAAACTCCGCCGTATCAATATTACGGAGAAAATACATCCAAATTGAAGGATAATTTGTCAAAAGTGAAATAAAAAAGTGAATGCCAAAGAGTTCACAGATGAAATTGGGAAGTTAAGAAGAATTGTGCATATTTAAATGAAGAGGAGTAGGGGAAGTAAAGAAGTTTGTAAATATGAATGAAATTTGCAAGTCACTGCCCGAGAACCGAGCCATATTTCAATTGCCGAATAGGTACGACACCGAATACACCCCTTCCCTTCAGTTTCAAACTAACGACTCTTTCAAGGCGTAGAACCCCATATTTCTGCCTAATCTCTGGGGTTCAGGTGGCCCTTGAGGTCTAAATCTCTGCCCAAATATAAAAACGACTACCACTGTATATATTTTAATTCACAGGCATACGCGTGATTGGGCGCACCGCTGTGCTACGGCTCTCCCTGCGGCGTTTCTACCGCGGTAGTAAAGATCCAACCCCAAGTAACCTACAACACTATGACTTTTCAGGGAATAAATAGTTATATCTCTTTTTTTTCAAGCTCATGAAATCTATCTTCCTGTGCGATCACCGCGCGGGAATGCCGTTCGGCCTCGCGAAAACGAGATCCGGAGGGCTTAACGCCGGCGCCGTCGGAGATGCAGTGAATGATGGCCTCTGGGAACAGAACACAATTTACACGTGCGCTCTGGCTTCTGTGCGATCAGCCCAGACTTGGGCGGAGTGCACGCCTTCCCCTTCATCCTGCGGCGAGCGGAGGGAGATAGTGTTGTCACGGTTGTCACTATCCCCCTGAGCACTCATAGACCCACTCGCCACAGTCGTCAGACACAGTAACGCTCACGAGGGGTTTGTCCACGGAGTCTCAACTCTTGCAAGAGAGTCGATTGGGTGATATCCGTTCCGTGATTTAAGGAGGTAAGGTAAATGTCATTTTGATAAAATATCCTCCATTTGTACTCCTTAGTCAAATAATAATCAAATTAAGATAATAAAAGGTTGTGTTCTCATGTTAGTTTTCATAGAAATTTATGTCTAAATTCTAAGATTTCATACATGATCTCATGGCAATGGAGTACAACCACCAGAATACTTATGGACTAATGGTGCATAAATGCATATCGTTCTCTCGGAAAACTGATATTATATGCACAATTATATAAGAGTTGTAACAGTATTAACATACGAGCAACTATCTGGATTTGTCTGAATGATATTAATTATTAATAGGTAATATATCGGTTATGGTAGGTTTTGAATGGACACAACTACCAAATAAATATTTTGTTTCTCCTAACAAAACAGAACCCAAAGTCCTACTCTACAACGAACCCCTTTTCATCTCTGTGTACTTCCTCCCTTCATTCCGTCCAACATCCCTTTCTTATTCCAGCCCATTCCTCGTTCGCCTAACGTTCTCCCCTCTATCACAGTCTTTATCAACCCACTGCCGATCAATATGCTTTTGTCTATCTTAAGCTATTTTTATACGCTATCTCATTTTTCCTGCCCCCTAATGATTTCAATCTACAATCCCCTTTCCTTCCCAACCTCCTCATTTGTTTTCCTTTCTGTCCACTTCACCTTCTCCACACCCACATTCTAAAACCTTCCAATCTGCGTGTATCATCCTGCTTAAGTGACCACGTTTCCGCGTCGTACACGATTATTTTACAAATACATAAACTAAGGTGGCACACGCAGGTGACTCATGCAGTCAAGAACCATTCTCCTCAAACTTTCATTTGAAAAAGTATCCGTTTTACAGGAAATGTGCGAAGTTACTGCAGAAAATCTTTTGGATGTTATGCTTTATGTGTGCCAATTCAGATTTGGATCAAACCCCTACCAAACATATCAATAATCACCAACGGAGAGAGTTGTCTTTCAAATACAACTAGTTTTCATTTTCATAGGATAATTTATTGATTACCGCTTCACTGTCCTCAGCAAATCAATGGAAATACTTCAATAATTGCTAGCGCATTCATGCCACGACTCCAAAGCTTTGGTAAGTATTTCAAGGAGAAGTTAATAGGACAAGGCATAACTTGGAATTGGCTGGACAACAAAGTGAAATTCAGACCGGTAAGATGGAAGCGTTAACTGCCCCACATTGATTCATTGTCATGCACAAAACGTCCATGTTTGTTATCTTAGAAAAATAGCAGTTACTTCAATAAGCCGTACAATTATAGATATTCAATTAAGACCTTTTGAAATGGCTAATGTCCATAAATTGATTTAAGGCGCGAGGAAAATTTTGCAATCTGTCATCGTACAAAATTTGCGACTCTTTTTCAAGTACCAGGGAATTTAGAAAACTTAACCAGATCTGGTCTAAAATTTGGTCTCTTTTTGACAATAATGATATGCCAACGGTTGAAGTCCTCTTTGAACAACTCAAAAAAAGTGAAGGTTGACCTTTAAGCATGAAATCTAGTAGCGGAAATCTTTGAAATGAGCGAGGTTAGGGATTACATCGTGGAGGAAGGAATGGTGCACAGTTTTGGTTGGTAAGTGTCATGAAGAAAGACGCCAACCAATGGGGGTGGGTGTTAAGGAAAAGCAGCAATGGTATGTCATGTCAGATTGAAGGCAGATATACGTTCTTTTGCCGGATATCTTGCAGGATAAAAACTTAAGATAAATGAGCATTTTCTTTTTCAAGTTCCCCGAGCATCTTTAGGTGATGAAGAGCATTCCCATAACAACGTTGGAAGCAAAATATAGTAATTCGCGACACCATAAACGTCTTTCAAAGAGTATACAATATATTAAACAAATTACTTTGCCACACTGACAATAGCAAAATGGCGATGGAACTGATTAATATTCTTTCATGAATATAGTTACATGCTTTCTCGATTCAAATATTTAAATTTCGTCACATATTTTACACGGTTCAACCCTAAATGTGTTTTAGATTGGTGTGGAATTAGTACCAATGCGTTTGTATTCGATTGTTTCTGGCTCAACTTTGTGGAAGTTCATGTTCATTAAATGAAGAACACAATGTATTTTTTCCACTGTTCTTTGCGTTTATCTTAGATGATATAATGGTCTCTGGAGAAAGGGGTGATTGGCAAATATTCCAACTGATGTCATGAAATATCAATAAATTGCTTAACATCCAAAATTTTCGTATTATTCAATTCAAGCTATTTTAAATTAAAATTTCCCTAAACCCCGTGAAGGTCACATCCATTCGATTCCCAGGCCGTCAGTGATTTTTACGAGAAGCCAGAATATTTTTGTTTTTTTTTTCAAAGGATACAATCAATGCTGGCTTCTTTGACGATAATAATACGTAGTTAATTGGGAGTTGGTAACTATTTGTCGGTCAATAGTCAGCACCATTAAATAAGGCGCCCTCTTTTCGAAGGGAACATTCAGGCACCTAGTGGACCAATTCGGACGTCTTCGAATAATTGCAAAATAATAAAGATATGCCTTCCTGCTGTCTTCTTAGCACGGATATTTTTAATTTAAATAGAGAATTAAAATGTTTTCCATACTATCATTAAATTTTCTAACCGACACTAACACAACAAAAAAGCACCATGCATGGCTACCATCTAACATGCGGACGAACGAAAATCACGATGTGTCCAAGCGAGAGAATCAGACAAAATCCAGGAATTGGAATAATACCAGCATAAACCCAGAATTCAGGGATTTTTCCAGGCGATTCGAGATAAATGGGCACCCTTAAAACCCTGCACCAGGTCCCGAAAAGATTAGTGTAAAATAGTGGTACGCTGTTATCCGAGACACGAAGAAAATACTGATTAGTGTTGGATGGCTACTCAATAATGTTTATTCGGTACAGGAGAAATTATGGTGTCACCACTTGACTCAAGCTCGAGCGTACCAATACCAGATTCCATAATGAGCCTTCCCTTGCCTCTGGTTCACGCATTGGTCCACTCACGCACCTAGGCACCTTCATCACCTCCCCTCGTCCCTCACGGCACGTCTGCCTCTCTCCCCCAGGGATTCGCTGGAGAATCACCGGGTGTAGAACGGCAGCGGTGAGCAACCGGAGATCAAAAGGGCGCTTGTTGCCAAATTCCACCCCCTCCGAACCCACCGCCACTCAACGTTCGAGTGTAAACATCCGGGGGATGGAGAGATAGGAGGGGGAAGGGGTTTGGGGAAGTGTTCCTTTGAAATCCCACACCAAATCCATCTATCAGCGGACACTCCACCCTCCTGCCCTCACTTCTCCGCTGCGGACTTTCCTTCGGAAAAATAAACCTTCGAAAGGCAATGATGGACATACGAGGATGCACAATCTGGCACCGACCGCTGCGGAGGGGAGGGGGTCGGCAGGAGTGGAGAGGTTTTGTTTCATCGCCTCCCATCCGCGCGCTTCTTCTTCGGCCCTCGCTCTCTGCTTTTCCGGGACGCGCAGAATCCAACTGCTCCAACTCACGTTGCAAGGAGGCAGACGCGAGGGTTCGTCTCGCGGAAGCAAGCGCCGCCGTCGGTACAAACGGTGGCGTCTGCGTGCCCGATACTGACGGAGGTGTCGAGATAAGCAAATGCGCTTTGAAGAGGTTAATAGATCTGGCACTGAGGATGAAATTCGGGAGTGAAGGGCAAACACGACTCGATATTCATCGGTACACCACCTTGAATCCAAGAAAATCCCCTACAATGTCCGCCTCCCTTCGCCCCTTTGTCCATTGAAATTTGTCATTTTTTTACCAAATCCAATATTCACCTGCACGTAGCTCGAATTTTTTTACATCATATCCAGGAAGAAACTCTCGTCTGTTCTATGTACAACCTACGCGATGAAGAATTAATTACTCCACAGGGTTTCTTGTACCGCATATACGTGCTAATTACCGACGGATTTGGGTAATTTCATCTTAAAATCTCTGCGGCAATGAAACCTAGACGTTACATGAAAGAGCAATCAAGTAAAGTATTACAATAAATTCAATCCCAACAGAAAGACCAAGAGTTTGGCGATCTTAAGTAGCACAATCAAAGAACTGTCGGAGTTTATACTCATATGTACGCAAACTAGCTATACGCACACTCGCTTCTTTCACCGTTAGCTCATCGCACTCATTTAGGCATCATTAAATTCTAAAGCACCATCTCCACCTATCTCGTCCCAAGAACTTATTCGCTATAGCCTTCCATCAGGCGTACAATCAGAGTGAACGAAGGCATCTGCTTCACTTTAGTTATCATTTTAGTATGTAGGTAGAGTGAGACAATACGTTAAAGCATCAAATTACAGTAATCAATCCAGAAGCGGTTTTAATAAGAGATGGTTACGATCACCTCGTCCCGAACCTAACACCTTTAAATTCACGCATTCACGGTACGGGAGTAATCCTTGTGCCACCTGAACTTTCCCAGTTAAATCTGGTACCCAAACATCACACAGCATGGGTAAAACTGCGTGTCCAGAGTTACAAAGCTTTCAACACCCTCTCGTATCTCCATTTAACTGTGTAGAGATGACTTCAAGGTGGTATTTGCTGTTATTCGCGTTTAATTATTATTCTTTCAGTACTAAACTCCCTCCCACCCGTATTTTAATTGAGCATGATACACGCATTGAGCAGTTTCGAAATCGTCTGACTACTCGTACCAAATTTTGTAATCTGAAATAGTAATCCAGTGCATACATGGATTGGGCATAAAAGTCGCTAGGAAAAAAACTCTGAATAAATTCTGGGCTGATAATTTAATATTATATCGGTATTGAGATGAATAATTATGTGGGTAGTCATAACAGCTCGTCTCTGTTCTTTCGTTAATCCTTATTAAAATGGCCAACATAATGGAAAATTGCCAACGTCGAAAGAGCTCACATGTTTTCTCCTACAATTGATTGCCAATAAAATAAAACCATCAGACGCAAGCTGAAGTAATATTTTGGAAAATATGCTAATATCACAAAAGGCCTGTTTGCACGGGAATTACAATCATGCCTGATGGTACCCCAAACCAACGAAATGTGTGATTTAGCGTCGATTATTTAATTCCTTTTCGCCAATAAAACTTTTGGAAAAACACAAAGATTTATTATTTATTTCGAAACGGTACGGTTGATTAAGAGATAATATTAAACAGACATCCTTTATGTATTCTGTATCTATCTCGTACCATTAAATGAACGAACTACATTTACATAAATTATCACAGTAAAAAAAATCGCACCTGCCGTTGGTGAAATTTAAAATTACATAGGTACTCATCTAAAGTATGTAGTTAGATGATAGTAGTGAGTAGAAGGAAAGGCCTAAGCGAGGAAAGATCCCCGTACAACTTAATTGATAATTCCCTTGCTCCCAAAAGAGCTTACTCGCGAACTCTATTAAATATCGTTTAGTCTGTATGACACCCATGAGACGAAGAATTTGGCAGTAACACTCCGTCAAATTCAGGTCACTTTAATTTGGAGCAGCCTCAGAAAGACTTCGGCCTTGGCTTGTGAAGGAAACTTTTCTCATGAATACTCTGTTGAATAAAATGAAATCGAAATCATTGAATATAGTATGGAATGTGAGGGGTGTAAAAACCACGGAGTGTCTAAAGTAAGCTAATAACGAAGAGTGGTCGGTCTTCGTGATAATACAACACGACAAGAAGTGTCACAAATATCAGACGGTAGAAATAAAATAAATTTATTGCTCAACGACGGCCAAGGGAAGCGAAGTGAAACTGTTGTACCTATTCTGAAGTTTCTTAACGATAAATTACAGGTAGTACTAAATGGTTTAATGTGAACTTTTCGTAAAAAGGGCTGAAAAACATGGAAATAAAAATTTAATTCTCAATGGTTTTTATTGAGTTGTGATGAATTTTAGAGAATGAAATTCACGGAATAAAATTAAAACGAAAATTTCTGCCTATATATAGGACACCATAGTCTCTCAATGGTTCACTCTCATCTCCAAGATTTTATTGGGTTAATTTAAGAGCTCCGTAAAACTTCTTTCAATCCCGTTTTTGGCACTTCGCTGCCAAGCTTCTTTGGCTCCGCAAATAACGTCGATAAAAGCTAAAATTTCAGTCGCTCAGAATAAGGAGACTCCCACGGAGGCTCCGCGAAAGCTGAATACGCCGAATATTTAACATAAATGTAATTTAATTTGATTTTGAAAAATGAACTTCGAGACTTTTAAGTTTGAAATTTGGATTTGTAAATTTTTCACTCCGGACCACTTAGATTATACCCAGGCGCGAATCTACAAAAAAGTTGAACTTGGAATAAATGTGCTATGTATAACGACGCCAAGAATTTATCTTTATCTTCAGTACCGTCTTTCTCTTTTCCCGAACTGACAGGAAGTTAGGAATGATTAGAATTGTGGGTAAAAAAACAGGGAGAATTTAAAAGAGTAATGTTTTTTTCCACTAGTTAGACCTTCCTCTATATCGTGGAATCCTTACGGGGTCGGTCCTTCTTTTGAATTTGTTTTCCGGACAAGTCTTGCGAGACGTCTTAATACACTTTTGTTGGCAAAACATTAACATATTGATAGCACGGTGGTTTAATACACTTACTCTTTGTGCTGCGACTACATTGTTAAAAAAAACAAGGTTTTGAATCAACCGCAGACGACAGAAGACTACATTATATAATAAATCCCTTACGTTAATCAGAAGTAGGTGCGTGATTATTAAGTACGTGAAAAATTTACAGCCTTTTTTGAATCCGTCCACTTTAAATATTTGATGGATAACGGCGGTTCTTAATTTCCAAAAGCCGCCATTTTTCCCTGTCACGTGATATTCCTGAACGGCATGTTTTCGTCACTTCGTGCTTAACACTGGCCGATGGCACCTACTTATATGATTGAGCTAGGTGCATGGCTAACCACACTGTGATGCGGTAGTGGATATAATGTAATCGGATTCGAGATCAGACATATAACCGCTTTTAGCTCGGTTTTTAATATCATTTTTTCCTGCGAACGATAAGAGACCAGAATAATCGAATTCATCCAAGAATAACTTTTTAGATTAGGCAGCCCTTGGAAATTACTTTACAAAACAATTGTCGCGTTATAATCACTACAAGGAGCTTATCTCACATTTTTATATTAATAGTTGAAATCTGAATGATGTAGTGCATGCAAAACTTCGTGTAACAGTTATTTCCATCATATGAACAAGATAATTTTTTAGTTCATCTCTAACGTCTTAGGGCATGCAATGCGTAATGCCGACAGTGTTCGTCCGGTTTGGAGTAAACCCAAGCCACTCAAATCACACACTAAACATAACATCTGAATCCACACTGCCTGCAGGGAGGATTAGATGTTGATTAATGTGGATTTTCTCGAAGAGCGTAGGCACTTCTGAACAGTTTCTCTCCACACATCCTTCTAATTTTTATTAACCATTCCTAATTGTTTTCCATATCCTCCAGAAGAGGAAGCTGTTCTGCCATATTCACACGTCTGCAAAGGGTAGGGAAATGGGCGTACGTGTGTGTCATCGAAGGGAAATACGAGATCCTTCCTCACGCTCGGGCTTTCTGCTTCGCTTCACTTACGCAGGCACGAGCGCGAAAGATCGACGTGAACTCTCATTCTAACCATTTTTCTTCAAGTTTTACGCTGCATCCAAAATAAGATGAGGGACTCAAAAAAAAACAAGAAAGCAGCTTCAAATTCCAAACTAAACTGAGCATTGAAATACTTAAGAATCCAACATTAAAATCTGACAAGTACTCTCTCAAATGAAAGAAACATGTTTATACCCAAATTTAAGTACATAAATATCAATTGCTATCTTACCAATTACGCATTAGTGAACGGAGTAAACGGATATCAAATTTTGTGATTGGACAAGAACATCGTTCGACCATTAGGTCCAACACTCCTTAATTCCATCGATTATGATATTTGAGTGTTTCAATGAGTGTACATGTGTATTTATTTCACTTCCTCTATCATAAAAAGCATTGGCAGACCAATACGCTTTACCGAATGACGTTAATGACAATAAATACAGTTTTAAATTTTAATGTCCCAATCTAGGGGAAATATTTTAAACTGAACAACTTTGCTTGGGTGAGAACTGCTACCGGAAAGAAGCGAAATACGCACATCCTATCGATTTTATATCTCCCTTTGCAAATAATTATTTTATAATTTGCTGCCTGAAATATTATCAAAACTTGTCTCTTGCATCATCGAATCAAGTAAAATACTTGCATCAAAGCCTTGAAAGCTATGTGGAGTGTTCCCTATACCAATGAAGTAGGGGTAAATCATTTATATTATTTAATATGAGACGCATTACGGTATATACTTTGAATTCAACAATTTATAAAAAGAATGCTATTATTGTGCATATCATATGTTCATAACATAATATTAAGATTTTTTAGCAAGCCGCCACACTTAGCTTACGAAGTAGAAATAAAAGTTGGAAAAAAATTTGCAATTATAAAAAACTATTTTTTGCCAAATCAAGACGATGTGCCACATGAAGTATTGTTCGGATCCCAACGATTTTCAAAAACAGCCTATTATAAATAAACAGTCAAATCACGTTGCTCACTTCCACAGTTTAAGATCAAATTCTATTAGCTTCAAATCCAACAGAAATTAATTGATTAATATGGTTTTATCTTTTGTGAAAGAACACGCTTTTTTTGTCTTGTGTAGCAAACTAACCGGTTCGTCAATGCCTACCTTTTCAAGTCCGCGCCTGGGAAGAGATAAATATAGAATGAAAGCGGCGTTCGTTCTTTGTTGAATAAAAACAGAATGTAGCGTACTCTTTTCAGTAGGATGATAAAAAGCATCATGCAAACCTTCGTTCTGAAACCTAAACACTTCTCTTTCGGCAGGACACGGGAAACTGAAATCCACCAATAATGGCAAAGGACCGAAAACCCGACTTCACACTGTGTTAAGGCAGCCAATACGTAAATGTAAAGGATTTTTCCACACATCCAACTACGTTCTTACGTCTTACTGGAAATGATAATTCAAGGAACAAGATTTTGCGCGTAGATTACCGGCTTTTCAGCCGTGGATATGAATAATGGAAGTGAAAATAAGTCGGATAGAGGGGAAGAGAAAAGAATGCTATGCTATATACGGTGGGGGAAGAGAGGAAGTCGATGGGAGAAATTCGAAGAAGGCAAAAGGAAGGAAAAGTGAATGTAGGAGATATATTGAGAGGTGGCGGGATGTGGGAGGGCCGTGATATTTGAGAGAATTCCACGATAAGGAAAGAAAAGAATAAAGAGGAAGAAACGCCCACGCACCCCAGAGATGTCCCAGGTTCTACCCCTAATCGGTAGACCATCGCACGTTTACCTCCGGCCAACGAATTACTTCCACTTTGATTTTGTGTTGGGATAGGGTATGACGATAATTCCCCATTCTACGGGAACCCGCACCCCAGGAGTCCCCATCCCCAACCTGCGCACAAAAGTGGATCAGCATGCCGTTCCCACCCTACCCCCGCACTTGGGGTGCAGGATGTGGCGAGGTGGGGGTGAGAGGCGCGGGAAGAGAAATGCAGCAATGGAGTAGGAGGGGCCCACATAATGCGCGGGTGGTCGAGCAGAGCAGGACGTACTGCGCCCCCGGTGGCGTTACTTCACACCTCGAGAGGGTGGAGGACAGGGAAGGGGCGTGGCCGGGCGGGCGGCCGAGACCACCCGGGAAAGAGCCCGTGGAGTGCGTGCGAGTCCGTGGGTGTGTGATGTTGGGCGCTCTGCGGAGAAGGAAAGAATGGCGAGGGAGCGTTGTCTCGGACGGGACGGGTCGAAAAAAGGGTGCTGGGGATGAGGGGTTTGGTTTGCGGGCGGGGGAGGGGGACGTTTCGGAGAGTTCACCCCCTCGAATTAATTGTTATCGCTAGGCCGCATCACGGGGCGGGGAGTGGAGGTAATAAGCAAGGGCCGAGAGCAGACACCCACCATTTAGACGCTATTATTCAATCGGTCTCCTCGTGCCTTTCCTCTCTCCGCGTTTAAGAGAAGGAGGCCCAAACCGACAGGTTTAGACCGGCAGTCATGAGTATTTGAAAAGGTTGTGCGTAAGCTGAGCAAGAAGGCTTAAGTCATCCGAATCGTGAGGAGGAATAACAGGTAAAGAGTCACGATGGTGAAGGTTAAGGGCTTGCCGCCGGATTCCCAACTCCTAAGGTGCAGCATCGCCCGTCCCATTCAATTGCACGGGTGAGACAGCGCACTCGATCGGTGGTATGTATGTAAAGGAAGATAAGGTTAGGGAGAGAAACAATTGAAGAGGAATTGGAATAAAAGAATTGAAGGAGAGAAGACGAAGACAGCCGTAGAATTTAATGTGGCCCACTGGAAGGGATGACGTGATGGCCGCACCTTGCATTGGCCAGAAACGCTGTATATATGCAAAACGTGTATGCGCGACAAAGTGCAACTGATCACTGGGGGTAATGTAAGGAGTGTGACTTTCACTTCTTTCGAAGCGTTTGTACTGCTTTCATCGTCAGTGACGTCATCGGAAGGATGTGGGGACATACGACGAATAAGAATGTGTTAGACACAGAGGATGGAAGGGAGAGAAAACAGGCAGCTAATTAGGCCAGCTGGGTCAGCAGACTGGAGATAAAACCAATGATATCATTTAACATGCATGGTTGCATCCAGGATTAAATTCTTAGTCCCTTGGCCTAGATGCTGCAGATATTGGTGGGTGCATTTCAGGAAAAAGAATATTTGCATGAAGGCACTGCATATCTCACTAAAACGCGGAAAGGTAACGGAATTCTAAAGACCGACAGAGCATAGGTTAATTATTATAGGCCATAAGATTAACTTAGAAGGTAAAGATGATCGAGGCAAGTGGAATAATTTATGACACAGTTTCAGGCGTAAATGATGAAAGAAGACACTGCTTTTCCACGTAGACTTGTTTTTATTACGACCTAGGTTTCGTTACAGCGTAACATCTTCAACGAGCAAATGACAAAGTGGGAATGAACGACTATGGCATAGATATAGAAGTAAATAAAATATACGAGTAGGTGAAGCACAGAAAGCTGAAGCTAGAAAGACGAGCTTAGATTGAATGCTCTCAAGATGCGTTTGGTGAAAATGGACAAAGCGAGCTGGATAGGAGGGGAAAATATGATTGGTTACATATTTGGGAGGAGTAGAGAGTTTGTAGAGGGATTCCGAATAAGCCAAAAGTCAGAAAAGAGGATCAATAATGGCAATGGGCTATTCGATTATTCGATGATGAGAAGGAAGTCTGAGGTAGGTGAAGGAGGAATAGAAGAACATAATCATCTTGAACCACATGATAGGTGGATTTAGTTATCATGATCTGGAGAAGGCTATACTTTGATAACAAGATAGGAAACCCTACCAAAGACTGAGGGAAGGCCCGTAGAGTCAGGCATATTCGGCGAAATCGAACATGAATGGATACTTGCAATGATTGATAAGTTATGATTGCTTAGGGACGTTGCATATTTCATGTGACACTTAGGTCTAGAAAACAATAAAATCGAAGAATACCCACGGTAGAATCTACATGCATAACTTGACTTGATATTTTCAATAAATCTATCGCAAAATTAAATTATTATTTAAAATCGAATAAATTATATTGAAAATATTGAATTGTATTAACATTTATATTAAAACAGAAATTAATGCATGCGAATAATCAATACATTAAAAAATTACAAATTTATCGAATGCCACGCTTTCAGGAATGTGATAGCCTATTGCGTAGAGCATTTTGATACTGTTCAAATGACGAGTCCAATTCGGAGAGATTATGAACCCATTTATAATCTTGCTGTGTTATTTTTAGGAGTATCCAGCCAAACGATTATTAATGAAATAAACTGTCCACTTAGTCTGATGCATGAATTTCACTCGCCCATTGGTACAAGATTTACCACAACCTCACCTATTAGTCCAACCTTAAACCGTTAACCGCCTCCCCTAATAACTACTGCTAACCATCAACCTTAAACTCGATTACCGATGGGGTTACGTTTTTGGTGTGGTTGAATGTGTAGTCCTAAGTGCACTCTATCAAGTGATCATTATGAAATACGGTCTTACAATTACTAGTTTTGATTGTAATTGGCATTTAAAATCCAAGCTTTATATACATGTATGCTCTTGTGATAGAGGATATAATAATTGTGGATTAATCGTGCAGAAATACAAGCCGTTCTCTGGGAAAACTGATTCCATTTTCGCAATTAGATATGAGTTCTAAGCGTGTAAACAAAGCAGCACCCACCCAACTTTGTTTCAATGACATTAATTTCATCACTTTTCATTAATACACGAAATTAGGTGACCCACTGAGTCGTGTAGTCGTGATCGGACCTCCTTAAGATATAGGTACAAATGGGCGCTGACTCATGATAAATTTTAATGAATCGAATATCAATTCGACTCCGAAATCAACTGATTTAACATATCTAAAATGTTCACAATATTTTGACGGTAGCGACGCTGAATCCTCATTTGTGTTAATCAATTATTCAATGACTTACCAACACGTTTCCAATGAAATAAGTAAATAGGATAAAAAATAAGTGTGCAAATAACGATTTATTCCACTCTCAACCGAAATATGTGGTAAAAATAAACAAAGTCACCCAAATGGCGACTATGGCTATGAAATCAAAGTATCGAACCTGGACGCAATCGACAATGATCTAGTGTAAGAGTGGATACGACGCGCGTTGAAGTCGACCTGGTTGCAATGGCATTCAACAAGGAGCCAGAACTCCCGATCAAGCGTCATCCGGAGCTTCAATTGAGAACCCTCGAGTGAAATTCAAATTTAATTATCTCTACAAAAGCTCATAAAGGTTCTGCTGAATTTAGCTGATTTTTTATTAGCGTTAATTATACAGAAATGATGTCAACTTTCCCACCCCATTATAATATGAAAATTCGCTGAAAATGACGCTTCTTACACGGATCTATCCACTTCCACAAGTGGTCCATTTTCCTTACGTTACTAGAGCTGAAGATCGGTGATAAGAAGTAAATATCTCAGAATAACCTCCGAAGGATGGACAGATCAGCTCTCTTGTGAACCCTCAAAACTTACTCGAAGGTTGACCCAGAAGAGAAAGGGGAACGAAAGAACGAAAGAGGACGCGTCTAATTGCTTTCCCATACGGGTCAGCCATTATATGTAATCGCTGCTATGCTTGACTTTTCTTTTCGATAGGTATCGAGTGGAATTGTGCTAATTGTTTCCTCATATCTACCGCACACACCGCTCTATCACTCCAACCAAAGGCAATGAGGCGAAACACCTGACAGCAAAACTGCATCCAGCCTTGACACGTATAGAAAATGGAGTTCCACAAAAAAATAGCCAATGGGATTATTCGGTACAAGCTCGGGAGCAAAAAGAGTTTCACTGAGCTCCTAGCTCAAGACCTAATGCGGCCTATCGTATTTGGTTCCTCCAGCACCTAACCCTGTTCTGTGACGGGCATGAAGCGCCTCCCGGCGCCCAATCAACTTCCATCGAGAACTTCAATTACGAGCCCCCGCTAAAACCCGGCTTGAAATTATGTTCACCTCAGCAAATATGAACTTCTGCGAAAATGATCTCATTTTCCCTTAAATTTCGATGGCATTTTTAGAATGTTAAGTTTCATATCCCATTATATTTCAATTAATTCAAAATGACGTTTCTTGTGCTGAACCTTTTCTGTTCGAGGATGTTTTTAAAGACTCCGAAAGCGAAAAAAGTAAGGAGAGAGAATACGAGTATTTTTGGTGGCTTACAATGCCAATGAATTTTTGTGGGAATAATTAAAGTTTACAGTGTAAAATTTCGAATTTTAGACCGCATCGGTGGAAACCTACGAAATAGTTACATTTACTGCAGTTTATCAAAAAAATAATTAAAAATTCAGAAGTAGGAAAGAAAAACTCTTAAATTAGGGTCACACATTCACGTAAAATTGAAAATTATGATGAACCTTTACTACAACTTCATCGACAATAACGCTTATACTCGGAGATACACTAATAGGTATGGGACTTCAGTGTCGAAACCCTAAATTTTTTTTAAATCTATCAGTTGCCTTAATAACTCACTCTTCCATATAATACGCGGCTTTTAAGTCCTTTCTTGCCAAAGAATTCAATGTGAATTCCGAAAACTCAAGCCAACAAGCAACTAAAGCAATTATCCACTTAAAATGATTGCCCAGCAATTCTTAGTATTTATATAGCACCACAAAGGAAGGCTAACTATTATATCCTCCACATCTTATGACAAAATACTTAAAACTACGTTCAGTACCTGAGAACAAATCCGAGTGTTTCATTTTTTTATCTATTGAATCTAAGTAGACTCTAAACAAAGATTGCTCGCCTTATATGTAGTTCACACTGCCATTACGAGGGAAGAATTTACCAAACAGGTTACCTACATTATTTCATAAATTGAACGTTCGTAGAGAAAGAAGACTATGCGATGAAATTTAAATCCAAATACATTCATGCGGAGCACTGTTTCAATTTACGAAGTTAGCCTGATAGCCGTATACATTACAATATTGAAACTAGTTTATTTAAATAAAAAATTAATTTAAAGCAAACAAAACAATTGTACCTAAACCGTAAGTAATGAGCATATTATTGAAAGAGCACAATTCGAAATATAATAATTTTTATAACCTTCCCCTGGACTAAAACTTTGAAGTGATGAAAGGGTTTGAGCGTTCTGATGTCCCCTAGGGTTGTGCTGACGGGAATAATGATATTTTCTCCTGGTAGCGTCGTCTATTCCATCCATATAGTTCGAAGGAAACCAGGCGAAAGGCAGTCCGCAGAGTGTCTGCTCCTAAGTGAGGCGGCTGCAAAAGCGCCTGACACCAGTGGGGCAGCCACTTGAGCGATGGCGTCACAATAAAAACATCATAGAGGAAGGCAGCGGGAAGCCATAAGAATTGTTTATTTTATGCTACAATTGTGGACATGCATCTGAATATGAGTCCAGGTAACTACGGGACTCGGCCCAATCGGCCGTGTCGTGCCCGACAGCGGTAGAGGCAAGACTTTCGCGGTAGTCATCTCACAAAACTCTCGCAAAGAAAAAGCGACGGCAATAGCACATAAGACACGGAATAGGACTGTACCATTTAGAATAGGGACTTGGAATATTAAGGAAAAACTCATTCACCAAAAAATATAAGTTACTAAAAGAAAAAAAGCCAGAGAGAAACAGGAGGCGATGGAATAGGGGCATAACTTACATTAATACCTAATTGGTAATCATTTTAGGAAAATTGAGGGTTATCTATGAATAACAATAATTGTGATGTTAATTTTGACCTATAAATTCTAATTTAAACTGAACATTTAAGTACAAGTTAAAACTAAAAGCCATACGACACTTTTAATAATCAAACCACTTTACTTTTCCACATAAACTTTTTAATTTTTACAACCCAGGTTTCGTTATAGCATAACATCATCAGGTTGGTTGATGATGTTATGCTATAACGAATCCTGGGTTGTAAAAATTAAAAAGTTTGTGTGGAAAAGTAAAGTGGTTTGATTATTAAAAGTCAGTATGAAGATTTTCCACCAAGTTACG
Source organism: Hetaerina titia (assembly GCA_037158775.1). NCBI lineage: Eukaryota > Metazoa > Arthropoda > Insecta > Odonata > Calopterygidae > Hetaerina > Hetaerina titia. The sequence continues at coordinate 27,804,674 of CM073778.1, forward strand.
CCAGAAACTGTTTTATCCATATGACACTATTTAGTAACTAAATATTAGGTAATCATTAAAATTATAAACTTGAAGCTCTTCAACTACCCAGTGATGTTTTACCTTGCCATGCTTGTATTCACATCCCCTGCCTAAAGAATTCACCACATGAAATAATTCCATCTACAATTGGAATTTAGCATCAATAACACTGCCATGTATTAACTGAAATTAAGTTTTTAAAACATTTTAAGCGGATTTGTTCACAACAAACACTGACTTCACCTCCTATAAATTCTTCTTTCTAACTTACAAATGGCATGAGCTCTCTGAATGTCCTGAAACTCAAACTGTCCTTATCCTAGTATTCCCTTTTCTAAAAAATCTCCTCAACATTTGATTCCCATTTCAAAAATTCTCATTCTTTTGACTTCTTATCCTCAAATACCTCTATAAACTACTAACTGAAATGCCAAAGAGGCAACTGAAGTTCCACCTTATGGGTATATTTCCTAACTACATGCCATACATGGGTGATAATACTTTATTCTGTATATTGAACCCCCAGCACACTTGTTGCCATTTTATAATGTGTATTATTTCAGAAATGGAAGAGGCCTTTGTGCTGTTTTTGGTGTGTTAAAAATTAAATCGGTTACAACAAATGAACTGTATAGATCTGAGTACTGACCTTGAAAAAGGTTATGAGACACAATAAAAAAATTATTACTATTACAATCCAAAAGAAAACACCATCATAACCTAATTCTTGCACACTCAGGTGGTATGACCCCCTAATCATTGAGGTTTATCTAAGAGATGTGGAATTAATACCTCTGTAAAGAGTGCCACAGAAGTGAGAAGAAAGGGGGAAAGCTGATACCCTATATCAAGTTCAATCAATTGACTAATATTACATGAGTCATCAAATTACATTGGAAAAATTAAGATTGATGAATTGTGTTAAACTATTATATTGCCTTTCACTATTCCTGTTAATTTAGAGATCACTTCTGTGCCATAATAGTGAGCCATGGAAAAATAAGCAAAAGGCATCACAATGTTATTGGAAATTTGAGATAGGGGCATCCAGAGGCATGAAGATATATCCAACACTAAACTGACAGAAAAATAAAAATTGAATAAGTTCAATATTGCCGCTGCGGGACTTATTTTAACCCAAATTTAATTGGTCAACAAGACTAGGATCATAAGTTAAAAATAGGCTTTTGGAAAAACTATACAGGGAATACATTACACCATATATTATTCACTACCACAGCTGTAGAATACAGCAGGAGAAGCCATTATCACTGCTCAAGAACAAAGTATGTATGACCTAGTTATTTTCTGAAATTTCCCTGAATAGCCAAAACCCCCTGCCAGCCTCCTTGGGCCCCGGTTGTGGTCTTTGAGGTAATATTCAATCGTAAATTTTTCTTTTAGATCATTTCTAAAAGAGACTGAATTTTCAGAGCACAACTACAAATCAAGAAACTTTGAAGGAAAAATTATGAATGTGTATTGGGTTAATGTTTAAATATATATTTTTTTATAATTTTATCAGAGAGTGTTAGCATCTGATCATAAAGATATACCTTTCAACTAAGAATTTCTTTGAGGTCCTTCAAACAGTTAATAATTGGTTCATCAACATCATACTCTTTGGGTAAAAACTTTTTACGGAAGTCATCTCCTGGTTTTGGCATATCCTCCAAAGAACATGGGTATGGCTCTGAGAAAAAGTAAATATGCTGGAGGGCCTGAAAAAAATTCCATTTAAAATAAGAGAAGTCAATAAAAACTTATGGAAAATTTTGCTATTTTCCATACATTTTATGTCATAAATTCATATTCATAATTACCTTTTCTGCAGGAATACGTTTCTTTGAATCATATAAAAGAAACTGCTTCACCAAATCTTGAGCATCAGGGATATTATCTGGTAAAAGTTGTTCCATGGATATACCTTTACTTGCAGGAAATGTTATTTTGTTGTAATCAGGAAGTGACTCCATGCCAGGCCAAGATTCTGACGTTGGTGTCCCTAAAGTCTGAAGAACAATGCAGAGCTGCTCAATATCATTGTCTCCCTAAAAATTATAATAAGAAATTTTGAATAAACCTCAAAATCACAAACTAACATGGTGAGAAAGCAATAAATTTGGATGTAACACTCAACACAGAGTAATTGAGAACACTTACAGCAAAAAGAGGAGATCTATTCAAAATTTCCCCAAATATGCAACCCACGGCCCATAGGTCTACAGCTTCATCATAATATCGAGCACCATATAGGAGTTCAGGGGCTCTGTACCATCTGGTAGCCACTTGATGTGAATATGGGCGTTGGGAAGTGCTCACATCTCTAGGTGTGTTGATCCATTTAAGTCTAGCCAAACCAAGATCAGCTATCTTGAGCACTCCATCTTTGCTGATCAAAAGATTAGATGGCTTCAGATCCTGCAAGTGTAATGTACGGCGTTGATTCCACAAAATTATTAACCAATGTGAGAATGAATAATTCTCAATTAAATTACACCATTCAACCATCAGTGGACCTGAATAGCAATGAAACCTTTTTAACAATGCAAGTATTTTCAATTTAGAACAGCACAATAAAATAACTCCACACATTAATTTTCATTTATTACAAAGCTAAATTGATGCACTTACACTAGCTATTATCTAATCTTAAAAAAGCAAGGTATATGGTAAATGTAGGGCATACAAATATAGGTATGATAATCTTTGCATAAAGCCATTCATTGCATAACATTCACCCCTGAAGCACAAGCAATCACATTAACTTCAAGGGGTGTTTTACCTTTGTGTGAGAGATATTTGAATTTTGAAGGTTATGTGAATCATGAGCAAATAGTACTGTCGAGTTACTAAGAAAGGGAGCAGTTAAATTCTCAAGTTGGAAACTCTACCCTGACCCCTTAGTATTTCAGTGAAACCTTTACCAGCCACCTTAGGAAGCTTGAAGCACTATTTTAAAAGTGGTTTCACAATGAATTAAAGTAGCCACAACCAGAGCATGCATTTATTAACCAACTTTAAGATGAACTAAACCAAGTAGCAGAATAAAAATCCAAGAGATTAATGGAAGTCATGGTCTCCATAATTTTACTTAAGGACAGCGCCAGGTAGGGCAAAATGGCAGACAAAGTGAAAAGGATGGCAGTTATTACTGGGCAGTCATCATTCATGGACTGGTCAAACTCCTGAGTACATACATTAGTGATGACATATATGGCAGTGCTATTGATGGAATTATCGACTTTGATTTTGGTCTTCCCCTTTACCATTCACTATAAGATTCATAAAGCATTCTAGAAATTTAATTATTATGCACAACTAACATGCAATAATTTGAGTAATAATATTTAAATAAGTATTAAGACCATTTAAGTTAACCATTATTGAAATACATTTGATATCAATCAATTTCCCTAATCATAGAAAGCGTTTAGTAAAGCTAATACTGCGGAACTATTTTCTTGATTTTCAGAAATTATACATATCCACAATGAAAATAAGGTAGAATATAGGAGGAAGTAGACATTTTCTGTAATGAAGGAAAATTTTCATTTCTAAGTATGGAACGATTTTTTATTAGTATGCCTAAATTTTTTGCAAATCAAGTCCTCATGTCTCTATGAAATCCTTGTTGTGGAAATCAGGTGGATTTTTTGTGATCATTCTACAAATTCCATAATAAAGCAAAAGGGAACATACAACGGCCGAATGAATGCAATAAATACAAATTACCCAAAGCCGTACTCTTGGGGGCACTAGTTAGGGGACACGGGGGAGGGTGCAAAGAATAAGGATAACAAAACTGCACACACTCTCTCACTCCGGTATTTGCAGTGCAAATTGACCGTTGCAAGTCACAAACACACACTCACTCAGGGTTTACGGGGAATTTAACCCAACGGCAGGGACCCTTCACTCAGACAGACGTAAAAATAGAAATAGTAAAGGAACAGCACACACTCCCTCACTTCGGTATATGCATTGCAAATTGACCGTCGCAAGTCTAAAACACACACGCACTCAGGGTTTACGAGGGTTTAACCCAACGGCAGGGACCCTTCACTCAGACAGATGTAAAAAAAAAGTAAAAGAACGGCACGCACTCCCTCACTCCGGTATTTTTTCCCGTATTCCCCGTATTTCCCTGTAAACCCTGAGTGCGTGTGTGTTTGTGACTTGCGACGGTCAATTTGTACTGCATATACCGGAGTGAAGGAGTGCGTGTGGTTTTGTTTGCCTTGTCTGAGTGTGTGGTCCCTGGTGAGGGGTTTTTTTCCCCCGTAAACCCTGAGTGCGTGTGTGTTTGTGACTTGCAACGGTCAATTTGCACTGCAAATACCGGAGTGAGAGAGTGTGTGCAGTTTTGTTATCCTTATTCTTTGCACCCTCCCCCGTGTCCCCTAACTAGTGCCCCCAAGAGTACGGCTTTGGGTAATTTGTATTTATTGCTACAAATTCCACATGGAAATTTCTTACAGACACAGGTGGAAATAAGATGGATACCATGCAGAAATTAGGTGGATCCAATAACCACAACCATAAGGATTCCACCTGGTATTTTCACCATACATATATATCCACAGTCAGCCAAGGGGTTGCAAGCAGGGCTGAGTGCTTGGGAAAGTCAGTGTGATAGATACAGGATGAGATTCCATGTAAACAAAACAAAGGTTATATATTTTTTGGGAAAGAGAAAACTTAAGTTAAATGTTGAAATTGGAGCTTTATGAGTACCAATATGGTCCAAGTGTAGGACTAAAGAATAAGAACTACATTAGGCAAAGAAGCCTTCACGAGGAGAAGGTCATTGATGACAGGGATATTGAGTAAGGATGTGAGAAAAGGTCCATCAAAGCTTTGACATTAAATATGGTTTTGTATGGCAAGGAAACATGGTCATTGAGGCAAGATAATTGGTGTATAATGGAGACTTTTGAAATGTGAGAGTGAGGAAGGATTGAAAAGATGAAATGACAGAAAAGAAAACGATTCTCATGTAAATATTTCCCAATTTGTTGGACATTATGCAGATACCCAAGGATAGCTTCCAGTTCGCGTCTTTCCTCAGCATTAATTGGGCAATAAAAGACTCAGTATGTTGCCATGTCCTCCTCCATCATGCATTCACACGTCCCCTCCTTTTGTCCCTATTTTCTTGAGGTATAATCTAAACTCCCCATTGCCTGTTGAAATTTGAGTAATTTCTTTGTAAGTTTTAAAGTTGATCTTCATTCTTTCCTTCATTCTAAATCGGAATTGTCTGTTTGTTTTCCCCTTTTCTAATGTTTCCCATCCCGTTCCCATTTCTCCAGGAAATCACTCTTATAAACTTCTTGCTCCATTTCACAGTTAGAGATGAAGCTACATCTCCTAGAGTGGCCTCTTTCATCTGCCTCATCTGTGACTTGATTCTCCTTTCCTCTATTGAGAATGTAATCAGCTCTATCAGGCAAGATAAAAAGGCCTTCTCCAATTTCTGCTGTAATTTAGCCTCTCTCCCCACAACTCTCTGTCGTATGCCAATATTGGGATGGTGACTTCATTGTATATAGTTCTTAAGCTATTTGTGGGGATGCCAAATCTGTTTCTGCACAGTCTTCTTAAGTTGTTAAATATTTTCTTGATCTTGCCTGCTGCATAATTTGCCTGTTCTTGGAACGTTAGCCTGTCATCGAATTCAATGCCCAGGTATCTAAATGTGAAGGTTCTTTTGATATTTTGACCATAGATTTTTATAGTTGGGTTTTGCAACAATTTTTTCCCGAACATGATATATTTGGTCTTATTAACAGAAATTTTTAATTTTACTTTTGCACTCCATGACTCCACTATAGGACAACATTCCTTTGTGATGTTTTCCATTTCTCTCCTGGAATTTGCAGGCATTGTGATCACAATGCCATCAACGTAGGCTGTCCATCTCTATTTTTTAGGAAGGGCTTGATTCAGTAGATCGTTCATGATGATGTTCCAAATAAAAGGACCGAGTATGAATCCCTGTGGTGCTTGTTTTGTAATGTTCTTTTTGGCTTCCAAGTTATTTAGTTGTATTTTGGTTGTTCTATTCAAGAAATAAATTTTAATAAGTTCTACTATTGGTCCTAGGATTTTATCACTTTTGGGTTGGTTTATGCATTGGGGCCACTATAAGGAATCGAATGCTGCTTCACAGTCTATGAATAAGACCACCTAGTACTCACATTCAGGATTTTTGATTTCTAGCAGAAGTTTCACTATGGTGGCTGTGGTGGATCCACCTCTTAGGAATCCAAATTGGCTTTTGAAAAGTAGGTCCTTCTCACCAACTGATTCTTCAATTTTCATTTTGATGATTCTTTCAAACATTTTCCCCATTTCAGGTAGTAGTGTTATGGGTCTGTATGCCTTAGGATCAGAAGGTTCTTTTTCTTTAGATTTCAAGATTGTGCATAGGACACCCTTTTCCATGCTGCAGGAAAGTATTTATTTCAGCAACGGTCCTGTAGCAATCTAGTTAAATAGTTGAGGATAACTGATAACCGGCTCGTCTGCTTTGGTAAATTCAGTGTTTATGCCATCAATGCCTGGGGCCTTTCTCATTTTCATCTCTTTGATTGCGTTTCTAACATCCTCATCAGTGATGTTTATCTCAATACTTTGCAGGTAAGGGAGGTTAGCCTCACTCCTAATTACTTTCTGTTCTTCAGTTTCACTTTCTGCTGTGTCATCAGGTACTGGTGTATGAATGATGTTGGAAATGGTTTAGTCCATGAACAGAAGCTCCCCTTTGGTGTTGGTCTTAGCCAAGTATGTTGGTGGGATTTAAAATTTTTCTATGGCAATTTTATACATTAACCCCCAGGGGTTTTCCTCAATATTTGACCACGAGAATTTCTCTCAGCTTTTTTTCTTGCTTTTTTGCACTTGTCGTTGATAGTTCTCCTTTGCCTCAAAGTATCTTCTTTTGTTGATGGTACGTTCTTCATGGCTTGTACTTTTCTTGTTGGTTCTCTGTAGATTTCTACAATTTAGCTTAAGCCTGTGAAGTTTCTCATTCCACCACACTGTTTCGTTTCATCGTGTTCTGATCAGAGGGATTGAGGCTAGAATGGAACCTTGCAGCACCTCCATAAGTGATCTCACTCAAGGATCAATGTTGTTATTACTTGGATCCCATGGCAACAATTCACATTTGTATCAATTGCTCTGTAATAATCTCTCCATATATTTCCAGTTTGCAGTACCAATGTTTAATCTTCCTTGATGACGGTTTTTATTTTCTGTAGTCATGCCAATCTGGTATGTGAACAATCTGTGATCACTGATGGATAGCTTGGCATGAACCTCTCCTCTGCACACATCTCAATAATGTTGAGTTACTGACGGTTAGGTCTATATTTGAGCAGCCCATTTTCGAACTAAATGTGTACAGTTGCCCTGGTTCGTTTAATATACACAGATCTTCTGATGTTATTAAGTCTTCCAATGCCTTATCTCGGTCATGGGTTTCCTTACTGAACCATATTTAGTAATTTGAATTAGAGTCTATTGCGACTAGTATCCTTTTATTTTTGAATTTCTGTATCGGGCTCTTTCTGTAATGTCCTCCAACGGTGGCAGATATCCAGAAATCAGTATCAGTGATCAGTATCAGGAAAACTTATCAGCCCAAAGTTTCTCGGCTACGAAATGGTTTGTTGTACCGTGCTCAAAACTCAAGAAATCCTAACTTTTGTTAAAGACCATGATGCTTGCAAAGAATTTTTCTTTGGCATTTGTTGGTGTAATGTGCATTTGTACTTCATACCCTTGGATTTTCCATTTGTTTTCATAACTGTTGCTGTACACATATGGTTCCTGCGTCAATATAATATCCATTGCTATTTTTCTCAATTTATTAGTACTGACCTTTGCCCATTGAAGATTGATTTTCCCTATTTTTATGATGTGCTTTTTAGTCCCCATAATTGAGCAAATGAAAAATGGAAGTCAAAATAAACAAAGGTGTAAGACAACGATGCAACCTCTCACCAGCAACATTCAACATATACCTAGAAGAGGCAATAAAGAAACACAAAAATTGGGTATCAAGGAGTCAAGGTAAATGGAGAAGAAATCAATATGCTCCGGTTTGCAGTTGACATCGCAGTTGTGGCAGATACACAAGAGGACCTGCAAGCAACTCTAAGTGATATGGATCAAGTACTGGGGGAATTTAATATGAATACCAACAAGAAGAAAACTTAAGTCCTTGTGTGTGAAAGAAAGAAGCTGAGTGCAGGTAACACAATTCGAGGGGTGAAACTAGACCAAGTGTAATCCTTCATCTACCTGGGCAGCAGCATAACATGGGATGGAAGAAGTTTGAGTTGTATCAAGCGAAGACTAGCCCAAGCAAAGAACGCATTCATGAAGAAGAGGCAATTACTATGCTCACAGAACCTAAAGATAAAAACAAGGAAATAATTTATCAAGACTTTCATGTGTAGCATGGCGCTCTATGGTTCCAAGACTTGGAACATCAGAAAAGTGGGCCAGCAATGAATAGAAGCCTTTGAAACATGGTGCTGGAGGAGAATGACGAAGATTAAATGACAGACAAAGTAAGAAATGAGTAATTATATAGAAGAGCAGAAGAGGATAGGACCATATGAAGAACTCCATGGCAAAGAAGAAATAGATGGATTGGATTCACATTGAGGCATAATGGATTGATTAGGAATATAATAGAAGGAAAAATAGAAGGGACGATTCCATGAGGAAAACCAAGAGACATGTACATAGGGCAAATTAAGAAGGTAAAACAGAGAATGTATCAAGGATTGAGGGAATTGACATAAAAAGTAAACCAACCCTAGGATTGAAATATTGATGATGATATCAAAATGAGATGAACTAATTTATCAGTGTACATTAGCAAAACTATATAATAATGCAGTGCTATTCATTACTTTTCACAAGAGAAAAATAAATATATTTTATGATAATTGGTGTTTATTTGAAAATAAAGCCAAAACAATGAATGACAGTACAAGCAAGAGTTACTTAAGTATCCTAGACTGTTTTAATCCTTAAATATGAATAATAATAGTCAAATTGTAACAACTTTCAAATCTTCTCCATTGGATATTTTAACATTGTACATGAATCACCTGGAGTACACCAATAGAAAATTTGCTTACTGGTCCAAAATTAATGAAATCTTAGCTTTAATAACAATTAATATTTAAAAAGCTATATTGTTCACTTCTACTATTAGTATTTTTTAAAATATATTAATATGCCCTGACTTTCCACAAAATCTCATTTCTTTTAAAGTAACTGTTCTCATAGATACATGTTTTTGGCTAAATGATGTTATGACCGTGGATAATGTTCATTAACAAATGCAGTGTAAAAGCATCTAACCATAGTACATGAATACATAAAATATTGAAGAAAAGGAAATGTTATGGTGAAAAAACAATTTATTTTTAATGCATAAAATATAATTTAATAATCCTAATTCTCATTTTTTTCCACGTTGCAAAAATGGTATTTTTGACAAATACTTCTAGTTATTTCCAGAGTTTTCATGATTCCTATTCATGCATAGGAAAATTGGCTTAGGATAGGGAGACACAGAAGGTTGCAACCCCATCTTTGCATCTCTTTTTTAATACAAATGCTAATATGTTTGGTCATCGATTGCCACTTAAATTAAAATCACTGTTTAGGATAAAAATATGGACTGTAGAACTTTCATTAGAAAATTTAAAATGTATATCATAAAATGTAGTAAAAATCACCCTGTTGAAATTTCCATGTGCTCCAGGTTATTTTCCCCTAGAAATGTATGATACCCAGTTCTAGGAAGATCATATGGAGAGATTAGAAGGAACAGTGATGTTCCTTTTCTAAAATACCCCTGAAATGGTTTCAGGGAGATTTTAGAATAGAAAAACTTTCAATATGGACTTTATTTTAAAGTCACTCACCCTATGCATTACTCCATTTTTATGAAGGTAACTAACTCCCCTCAATAACATTTGCATGTATGTTTTTATTTGGGAATCTAAAAGAGGCTCATTAGGGTCCTGAAGCATATCCCACAGATCTGCTGGCATAAACTCAAACACCATAACAATACCTAGGCCTTGTGGAAACACATCCAACAACTGTACCACCTATGAAAAAATTGAGAAAATTTCAAACTATATTTGAATTCTGCTGAAAAAAGTAACACTTGGTGCATTGTAATCATTGTGCATAATATATATGCTAGAAATACTGAAATTAAACCTTATCACTTGCTATGCATGTATTTCTCCCCAATTTTAAATTCAAAAAAACTATCAAAACTAGGCAGAAAAAGTATTCATAATACTTACATATTTGCAATCAATATGCTGTAGGGTTTTAACTTCACGAATTACTGTGATTGAAATACCATCTTCAAGTTTTTTTAGCAATAACTTTTTTAGAGCTACTTGCTTATTAGAGGGCAAATGCACAGCTCTCATAACAAGCCCATGAGCCCCTTCTCCAATACGTCCCAGGATTGAATATTGATCCATTTCGATGCACAATTTGACTATAGCACTTTTCCTCCAGATGAAGAAGTGCAATATATCTCATACATTACAATGCTTTCAGAGAACTGAGATTGAATATGTGTGCACTAATTCCAGACTGCATAGAATATTAAATCCAAAACATTAATATTCCACATTTAAAGTAAAAAAGCATAATCTTTCAGCAACTAATATAGTCAAGCCCACTGGTGAAGAGTTTGTATGGAATATCATCTTATATTCCATAATAACAAATCAATTTAAGTTTAGGATAACCTCTTTCCCCTTGTTCCTTTTAAATATATTAAAGTTCTCCTCTCTTAGTTCCACAATACACAGTTGCTACAATTACACCCATATTCCTTAAAGCCAAGTAATAGGAAATTCCTAAGTCTTAAATTTCAATTCAACATTGGGTTCACTCACATTAAGCTATCAAAATGTGCGACGGAATAATAAATTTAAGCAAAATTTTAAAGTGCACATGCCATAAAAGTGTAGATTTGCCTCAAAGTTTTAATGCTTGCAGAAGGCAAAATACCAAATCTCAGCAATAGTATCTTTCGTTAATTCCAATTAACTCAATCAGAATTTCTTTTTAAAATAGTTAAAAGCTATAGTTTCACCCAAAAGGCTTTCTTGAAGAAAGTACGGTTTTGAATACCTCAAGTTTCAGTTTTAGGTGAATGACTTTATTTATCATATTTTTATTTGACGATTCAAAAATGATAAGCAAAATTTCCCTTTGGAGGATTTGAATTTTTGAGATGATGCAAAATGTGCACACCTATGAGCGTTACGTATTTTTTCGCTTTAGGCGAACCCATATTTAACATTGCAATTTTTTTAATGAGCCACCAAGGTCTTGGCGATGGAAAATCTTTAACGAGAACTTAAGAAACTGCAACCTTTCTACTGGTGTATTAGAGGAAAAAGTTAAGCATATAGAATACTAATCATATCGAGAAACAAACATATCCAAAAAGAAATTATGAGCCCATCTAGGAATATATAATATTTGTGACCTAATCAAAGCCACTTTTCAAAAACAGGAGAATACGAAGTAACCAACCCCGTATCACAACTAGAAATATCCAACAGATGAACTGATTATAATCACCAAAATCATGGGAAATATTCTTGCATTTGGATGTACAAATGCATGTAGTATACCAAATCTTCGTGGACAAACGTATACCGACAGGTATATAAGTTCAAACAAACCGACGCGCTGAATCAGTTCTAATCTGCAACACCTCAACGAAGTTACACAAGAGAATAACGAATTGCGTCTGTCGAATTCTTGTGTATCACAAACAGTCACAGCGTAGTTTGAATCAGTGGACTAAAGGATAGCATTTTATTGATATCGATTAGTTAAGAGATTTCCTACACAAGGGACAAAACGTTCCAAAGAATGAAACCGACAGTTGTAGCTGATGAAATGTTTCCTGAAGGGGCAGGTCCTTACATGGACCTTGAAGAAGTAAGTTCAGAAGTTCAATGCTAAACTCAGTGCTAAGTGCAATCGTAAGCTTATTTAATTTGTGAACATAAACTCATTTTTCAGGCTGGGGGATCTAGTGGTTTGCTCATGGACCTAGCTGCAAATGAAAAGGCTGTGCATGCTGACTTCTTTAATGGTAATAATGCAGATTTGTAATTACTATTGCCAGATATTTTGGAAATAAAAAAATCCAATGCCTGTTGAGTATAATTTCATGGCGTTTACATATTGGTATTTTATTTTCAGATTTCGAGGATCTCTACGATGACGACGATTTGTCATAATGTACCTGATGTATGTACAAAGGTTGCTCAAAGAAGTAGCTATTTGGCATTCGAAATGCGATTTGTAAATTATTTAATTCGTATATAAAGACTACATTTACAAAAAAGACAAATTTATGATTTAAGTGTCTAAGCAGCATTGTTATTAACCATGTCAGCTTGAACCTCAGAAGTCCTCTAGAGTTCTTGAAAGTTTATAGTTACGCGTTGCTAGTAAAACAGTCTATAATGATAAGGATTGAGTTGACCTAAACGCGAAAGTTCGAAATGGATAAGGAGTTTGTATGAATTTACTCGTGGAATAGTTGTCTTAATTTGCTTTATCGTCAGTTGTGAAAGTGCTTTTCCAATGTGGTTTTCAGTTTCCAATCCGCGAATATTATAGGTAATCCACAGGTTAGGGTAGGTTTTGGATGGACGTAAGCTACCAAATAATTCTCTTGTCTCCTAACAGAACACAACCCAACATCCTACTCCACAACATGCCCTTCTTAATCTCTGTATTCTTCATTCCTCCCATTGTTTCGTCCAACATCCCTATCCTTTTCCTGTCCCTTCCTCGTTTTCCTAACTAGCGTTTGTTCATCCACTAACTCCTGCCCCTTCTCCCGTCTATCACAGTCTTTAACATTCCATTGCCAATCAATATGCTCTGCATCCATTTTTACTGTTTCATGATTACTCCCAACAAAATAGCATTTCCTCATTTGTTTTCCTTTCTGTCTACTTCATGTGGCTTTTGATATCCCTTTTTTAATATATTATAATTTTTTCTTGATAGTACTACATTCCTTTCCCTCACTCATGATTTTCTCTATAGCCTAATGATACTACTTCCTTGCCAATCCAATTAATGCATCTATATTCCATTTCATAAATTACCTCCCCTGCCTAATCTTTTTGAATGAACGCTACACTTAAATATTACTAATAATAATACACTTAATTATTTCTTGTACTGAAACCGCTACCGCTATCGCCCACATCTCTTCCTTTGCATTCCAATCCCCCATCACTACCGAATGTTTCACATATGCGAATATGTCTTCTAATTGATCATATGCTGTATTGACTTCTTCCTCTCTATAAATGTATGCTTACCTAAACAATGACCAAGCTTACCATAACTGGTTTGTTGGCTCTGCTTTTACTTCTACTAGTAATATTCTATCCGTTGCTTGCTCTACGTTAACTATGTTTCTTCCAAAATTTTTATTCAATATTATTGTAACCCCTCACTAGCTCTTGTCCCTTCTGCAGTATATTACTCTATAACTCCAGTAATCCCCACTATCTTTCCATCTCATCATGCACATACTCTGAAAATGTAGTGTTTTTAACGTGACACCATCATTCAATGGCCACCACACTGGGGTCAGATGCCTGTTCAGCTGCCTTACTGAGGAACAGATCCTGTGTGGACTATATATTGTGTGGCACCTAACCTTTGACTGACCTGATATGGGCTACTCTACCAGGAGCAGTTGTTATTAATCCTGCCAGCACAGCTCTAGGGGTCATCAAAATGTACAAGCCCTTCCACCATGTCAAGCTTGTAGTCCATGGGAGGGTTTTCCTAATTATGTGGAAAATTAAAGGGTGTTCTTTAAAGCTGCTGGTGCTGGAATAAAATAATGGTTTTGGTGAAATGGTCTGCTGCCTCTTTCATTGGCAACTGGATTTATTCTTTTAAGCAGCTGCCATTCATTAATAAGAGTGGCTAATGGATATGAATGTTGGGAATTATATTTGTTTATTAATATGCATTACCTCAAAGGAAGTGAGGCCCACATAAAATGTTGGAAGTCCTGGTCATATTTTCATAATTGTGAGTGAAGTATAAAAAGCTCAATTCAACTTGTAGCCAAGAGGGGATTGTTTTACTAGAAATTACTTGGTACTTTTCAGTTACTGCTAATGCCTCTCTTGAAAGCTTGCGAAAATTGTAATTGAATGTATTAATAATGATTTGATTATTTAATAGAAAACTAGTTATACAATTTATTTCAATATTGAATAACCCTTCATAATTAGTAAAAATACCTCTCATGGAAGTTGGTTTAGGGGAAGGAGGGGCCAATTTTCTGCATATTACCTGCCCATCTATATTGCATAAAGGCTTTCTCAGAACACTGCGAATAATTTGTTTTCATCATCCATTTTACTTTTGGGCCATCTCATTATATCTTTGTAGTGACTTTATGTTTTAAATGTCAATATTATTAGCAGTAGTCTACTGGCTTAGGGTATGTTCTTGATGGACCCTGCCACTATATACTACTGTAATCGTAAGCCCTAACTTACATGAAACAAAATATCCTTAAACCCTGTCTTAATTATTCACAATAACTATTTCTTTAGCTTTGCATACTCTCCATCTCCTATAATTACACCCCAAATGCATATTCTTTTCCTGCCTCTATCTTACTTTCCAGCATTCTTGTATTAAATATGTCATCATCCGATTTTTTTTTTAGGTAATCTACCGGTTAAGGTAGGTTTTTGGATGGACACAACTATCAAATAAACATTTTGTGACTCCCCACCTAGCAAACTAATCTATATCAGGTCCCTCTTCATCTCAGTGTACTTCTTTCCTCCCTTCATCCCGTCCAACATCCCTATCCTGTTCCTACCCTTTCCTCGCTTGCCCAACATTCTCCCCTCTATTACCCTCTTCAACATTCCACTACCGCTCAATACGCCTTTCATCCATTTTTCCTGCCTCCATAGGATTTCTCTCAACAAACCCCTCTCCTCACCCACCATTTCCAGTACTTCCTCATTTGTTTTCCTTTCGGTCCATTTCACCTTCTCCATCCTTCTCCACACCCACATTTCAAAAGCCTCCAATCTACGTCTATCCTCCTGCTTCAGCGACCACGTTTCCGCGCCGTACATAGCTACGCTCCATATCAGAGTCTTGTCTTAACATCTCTACTCAACGTCCCCGTCATCAACTCCCTCCTCCTTGAGAAAGCCTCCTTGCCTAGCGCAATTCTTCTCCTTACGTCCCTACCACTTTGACCGTATTGGTCCAAAACACTTCCGAGATATGTAAACTGTTCTACCTGCTCTATTTTTTCCCCGCCTATTTTAATATTTAGCTTAGCCTTTTTCTTTCTGGAAAATCGCATAACCTTTGTTTTATTAATATTTATTCCCATCCCATATTTATCGCACTGAACCTCCAATTCACTCAACAATGCTTGCAACCCCTTGGCTGACTGAGCAACTAATGCTTGGTCATCAGCAAACCTAACCGATTTTACGAATTCCCCCCCGACTTTCATTCCTACCTCCAGTTCTTCCCATGCCTCTTTAATCATTTCCTCTACATATACGTTGAACAGTACCGGTGACAATGGGCAACCCTGCCTTACACCTCTTCCTAACACTGCCCATCCGGACTCTCCGTTCCCCACTCGCACCTGAGCAGTCTGAGACATGTACAGGTTGCGGATCAGTCTCCTGTCCCTCCAATCCATTCCTATTTTCTGCAATACACGCATTAATTTTTCCCAATTCACTCTATCAAACGCTTTTTCGAAATCTACAAAACAGGCAAAAACGTCCTGATTGTATTCTATATTCCTCTCGACTAGTGATCTCATTACTGCAATGGCATCACGCGTACCTCTTCCTTTCCTGAACCCAAACTGATCATCCCCTAAGTAATCATTTGCCTTACTCTCTATCCTTTTGTTGATGATCCTGAGAATAACTTTAGCTGCGTGGGATATCAAACTTATTGTTCTGTAATCCTCACATGACGAAGCCTTTGCCTTTTTTGGAATAGGAACTAACACCGATCTCACGAAATCTTCCGGCCAGATTCCTTCCTCATAGATACTACGAATCAGTCCATATATGGCCTTCTTCCCACCTTTCCCTAACCAATTCAACATTTCTACAGGAATATTGTCCACCCCCACAGCCTTATTTGCTTTCATCTCTTTTAATGCCCTTTCTATTTCATCGTCGAGTATGCCTGGACCTAAGCTATCTTCTTCTACGTCATGTTCCTTTTCTATGTCTAACCTTGTCGGCCTAAGTTCTTTACCATACAGTGTTTCTATATATTCCTTCCATCTCTCTTGGATTTTTCCTGGTTCAACTATTATCTTACCCCATTTATCTTTAACTGTTAGCACAGATCTTGCCTTCTTACTTCCCGATAATAACTTAACCTTGCTGTATAGAGCACCAATTTCACCCTTCTTCTGTAAACTTTCCATATCCTCGCATTGCGTTTTCCACCATTCTTCTTTTGCTTTATTTGTGGCCCTTCTCAATTTATTGTTTAACTCTTTGTACTTCATTTTGCCTAACTCTGTGTTTACATTTTTCCATCTTCTTCTCTCATCCATCTTTGCAATCATCTCATCCGTTACCCACGGTTTCCTTATCCTTTTCCCGTTAACGGTTCCTATAGTGTCTTTAGCGGCTTCCAATATCCCTTTCTTGATACATTCCCATTTTTCTTCGATAGTACTCAGTTCTTTACCGTCATCCATCATTTTCTCTACAGCCTCCTGATACTCCTTCCTCGTTAATTCATTTACTGCTTCTAAATTCCATTTTTTAACCCGCCGCCCTTACCTTATCTTCTTGAAACGAACATTACATTTCATAACAACTAAATTGTGGTCAGAGTCCGCATCCGCTCCTGGGAAACTGCGAATTTATCACACTGTTCCTAAACCTGTGCCTAACCATAATATAATCTAACTGATACCTTTCTGAGTCACCTGGCATTTTCCATGTATACCTATGCCTTTTGTGGTGTCTAAACCATGTGTTAGTGATGACTAACCCCTGTCTCCTGCAGAATTCAATTGCTTTCTCCCCGCGTTCATTCCTCGTGCCTAACCCATAGTCCCCCATCTCACCACCATCTCTTCCTTCGCCTACCGTCGCATTCCAATCCCCCATCACTATCAAATGTTTCCCTGCAGGAACACTCGCGATTATATCCTCTAACTCATCATACATCCTATCGACTTCTTCCTCCTTGTGGTTGCTCGGTGGCATGTATACCTGAATAATGACCAAGTTCGTCGGCTCTGCTTTAATCTCTACGAGTAAAATTCTATCTGTCGCTTGCTCTATGTTGACTACGCTTCTTCCTACCCCTTTATTTAAAATTACGGCAACCCCTCGTTGGCTCTCGTCCCCGCCGCTGTATATTACTCTATAATTGTCACTCCAGTAATCCCCGCTATCCTTCCATCTCACCTCGCAGAGGCCTAAAACATCTATGTTACCTCTTTCCATCTCTCGCTTAATATTTTCTAATTTGCCTCTCCTCAACATTGTCCTGACGTTCCAGGTTCCTATTCTAACTACTTTCGCCTTCTTCTGAGTCTTCTGTCCTGCTGAAGTTATTTCTTCCCTGCAAGGGTTTCGTGGGATGACGACCGCGGAAGCCTTGCCTCTCCCGCTGCCGGGCACGACACACGGCCTCTTGGGCCGAGTCCCGTAGTTGCCAGGACTCATATTATCTATAGCGCCCATCATTATATTCTTGGGAATCATAATTGAGGTGGTTTCCCGTTGCCTTCCTCAATAGTGTTTTTAACGTGACACCATCACTTAATGGCCTCCCCACTGGGGTCAGACGCCATTGCAGCCGCCTCACTGAGGAACAGACGCTGCGTGGACTACCCTTTCGTCTGGCTCCTAACCTTCGACCTATCTGGCATGGGTGACCCTTCCAGGAGTAATTATTATTACTCCCGCCAGCACAGCTCTAGGGGTCATCGGAACACACAAGCCCTTCCACCACGACAAGGTTGTAGTCCATGGGAGGGATCATCCGATTGCCTCTCAGTATTTCTTATGTCCAGCTTTTCTCCCGATTTCCATCTCTCTTCCTCATACAGTGGCAAGAATGTCATTACTTGTTTTCCTTGCCACTTTATTTTTTCTATTCTTCCCCTCATCCACATTTCAAGGCCTACAATTTTTGCTTCTCTTCCTGCCTTGATAACAAAGTTTCTGAACCATACAAAACTATGCTGCACATTAAACTTTTCACCAGTATTTTCTTTATATTATTACTTAGGGTGCCCATCATGAACTCCCACGTCTATAAATTCGTCATCACCTAATGCAATTATCATAATGCCCTTACTATTATGCCCACCCTCATCCAAAACACCTCCCAAATAGGTGAAAGTTTTACCCGCTCTCATTTGTCTCCCAATTTTAGTATTCATCTCTGCCTTTCCGTTTCTTAAAAATCTCAATCAGCCATTTTTTTTATTGAAAGAGCACTTGGTGTTCAGCAATGATGATGAGGTCCAACGATATGGCACTGAGCTAGTATGACATGGGCTTACAAAAACTGCCCCAGTACCTCAAAAAAGAATCAACTGAAATGGCAATTATGTAGAGAATAGAGGAATGTTTAAGTTGTGAAATAATGTATCAGTCATTGAAAATAAACCTTTCTCTTTCTAAAAAAGATGGAGCCCTTCCTTTTAGGATGCCCATTTTAAAACTGACTATATTGCTCAAAATCCGATAAAATTTAAATCAGGTTTGGATCAAACAAATTATAAGGAGCATGACATTTATGGTGAACTTAAATTAGAAAATATTGTATTTTATGGAAAATTTAGTCCACTTGTGAATCACCACACAAAGGCCTTCAGGGCACAACCATCAATCATGTCTGTGATCACAAGAGTTGTAACACTTGAGTGAAGAACTCAAGACACTGAATAAATAAACTTTGCATTTTTTTTACACAAAAAACTTTGTAATACTACTTGTTTTGATGCATAGATGGCATCATTAGATATTAATACGATGATGTCGCCTATGCATCAAAACCAGTAACATAATAGTTTGTGTGAAAAAATAAGTATGTTTATTCAGCAATGATGAATTTTCACGAAGTAGAGCCTCAAATCTTCCAATTCAACATATTCTGTGGTTGTAACTGCTCCAAGGCGATTTGAGTTGTGTGCAATATGCAAACTCTACGTTCTGCTCTGGAGTATTATTGTGCCTTCCTGCCAGCAATGTGCTTGTTTTTCCCTCCCACAAAACACTTCAATGACAACAATTTTGCACATTTGAGTACTGTTATGATTTCAAAACATCTCCATGTTCTCTGAAATTTTACTACTCAAAGGAATTTACCATTAGTGTAGAATTCAGGTAGGCCAAATTTTTGTTTGTACAGATGTAACCAAGTCCTAGGAGTGAATAAATTTTTTCAAGTTTTTCCTATCTTGTAGATTTCATGGTATAGTTATTAAGTACACTATGGCAAAAAAACTTCTTAGTTTAGAATTGGAATCATTAAGGAAGGAACTAAATATTATATTTTTGGCAAATTTATATTGTTATGTGCATGCATTAACATTTCATTTGCCTAGAATTTTCAGAGGGGTACAAATTTGAACCATCTGAATGCCTTCCCCAAACACTTGGAGAACAAACATCTTTTTATTGGGTTACAGAAATGCTAAATAATGTCAAGACTTAAATGATGGTAGTTATGATGCTTGCATTTGCATCATTTTACTTTTATTTAAAAAAGTAAGATACATCATAGCATCTCGTCATCCGAACTGGCAATTAAGATCCAAAAAGTTGATTTGGGTAATGCCCTTTCTAGACAAGAGATTTTAAAATATTTCTCCATGCCAAACAATGATTGTTGGCACATAGCATAGAGGTGACCCCCAGCAAAAATATTTTGCCTTCATCAAGCATCTCAGACTTAAAAACGTATTTATTGCCATGGCTTAGGCATACAATAAAACCTTGGGACGCTAATGAAGACTTTGTATGTGTAGTATCCACAAACTCAATGTTCAAGTAAGTGACATCAGAAAACAAAGAAAGATAATCAGAACCAAGCATTTCACAAGGACCTGGCATTTTTAGGCAAAATTCACTTTCGCTTGAAATTTAATGCATATTGTGAAGAAATACTGGCACACCTAAAAGTAATGCAGTATTTTCTCTTGAAAGAATCAGCAAATTAAGCAGTTTTATTACACTATACCATCTAATTTACTTAAAATATTATCTTGGGAATGAAAGATTTATAAAATATCACAGGTGTAGCAAGTGGCAACAAATCACAAAATAAAAGGGATTCAAATGATCCTAGAATGACCCAAATCTCAATTATTTCTTGATTTACTGATTATGGCTTAGTTTCACAATTTCATTTCCTGTATTTACAGATTTTTAAGGAGAAACCAGTGAATGGACTATATCCTTGGGGTCCTGAGAATACAATGTTAATGGTACATATTCCTATACATCTATCATATCCATCCAAAACCTAATTTATGAAGTTCTCTTTTTAGTACTCTCGGACCACACTTAAGTTGGGAAATTGGGGTGGGGGTCACCAGTTTTATTTCATCACCTAAGATAAAAACGTCAGTAAAAAATTAATATAAATAAGGATAAATTTTAGACTCGTAATGAATAATCTACTCCACCTAAGGCCATATAATATTTAATGCAATAAAAAACTACAGCATGATCATGTATAATGCATGGTCCCTTGGGATTTGTAGCAATGAAAATTTTGTATGATAAAACTTGTGTCAAGTCTACATAGTCCCACAGATACCCTTCCCCATAATAAAAGTGCCAGGTAAGAAGTACAAGCTCTTTAGAATTATTCTCTGAAATCATTTACTCTGTATGTATTCCTGTAATAATTCCAGGAATGACAGTGGACGGGGAAGGAGGGTTCTTGTAAACAACTAAAATGAGGGTTACAGAGACCAAAATACAAGTAAGATGACATCACAAAAACCCTATGATCAAACATACCTACAAGATTTGCTACACTGAAGGATGGAGTGATAGCCCAAAGGATCTCATGAAATATCACAGTGATTAACTGTTACTGCTTATCAAAGCTCACCACAGTGAAAAAATTAAAGATCACATAATTTACATGGCATATTCATGAGTTTGTACAACTTAATACAATGAAAATGTTATTTTTAACTTTTATATTAAAGGGAGACATCCTGAGTTGCAAAAAATACTGCCTAGGATATTTGAAAAAAATCATCCCTGGCAGAAATTTTCCCCCTATATTTTAACTAGATAACTGCAGCCAAGTTCTTCGTGCGCTTAATTGTTGTGAAAACTTGATATTCACAGGCTGTCGATGCACATTTATGAGTTCAGAAAATAACAAAGTATTAATTCTTCCAGCATGTAAATGACAGTATGGTTGCAGTAAGAAATAGTCACTCAACATTAAAAATGAGTTCACTACAACTTGCAAATGAGAAGCATGGAAAAGGTGACATAAGCCTTTTCTCTATCTTCTTTGTACATTACTTTGGTCTGAAACTCTGTACAGAGTTTCACAACTTTTGTTGAATCAATAATCATCTTCTAATTCAAAGCAATAAGAAACAGAAATTTAGCTCTGTTTTCATAGTCCATTATGTACACAGTCATACCTAGAACATAGCATCCATTTCTGTCGAGCAAGTTTTTCCAACAAATGATACTAATATCCGAGCACCCTTCCACTTTTCATTCCAATTTTCATGGAACACACTACAAATTTTTTTTCGCAAAACATTCATTTAAGATTCCTTAAAAAAATCAAGAACATAACTTTCCTTCAGGCAAGGATTATTACCCATAAAAAACATTATAATCAAATTGCAACACATCAGTGTTTAAGTGCAAAACACAAATTCACAAATTCAACTAGCCAACAGACGTAACACCTAATTTTTAAGTCTTGAAATGAAATTTATGTACACGTAAATTACTCATTTGATGATTTCAAAACAAGAAAAATAGATATAATCATTAACAGTTGCTGTGTGCATAAATTTAACGACAGTTATAAGTTTACCTTATCTTAAAAATACTGAGGAAGCTAAAAGGAAACCTGTTCATTTGACCTTTTATCTTCCACATACACAAATAAGATATAACTCACCAAATTCACATTGTACATTCATTTTTGAAATGTATGGAGTTTCAGGGAAAAGAAAACCTAATGCAAAATTTATAAATACATATGCATGTAGCTCTCCTTACCACTTGCCCCCAGCTAACTTCATTCCAATTATCCTCACTTCAATTTATGTCACTTAAATGGCCAACTCTATGGATGAGTATCCAAAAAAAATGACTTCATACATTTAAGACAAAAATTAAAAACACACAACATTTTCAATATAAGGTACAAGAGAAGAGGATGATTTCTTGATTATACTTAATACGCTTCGACCAAATAAAATGTTCCAGTCCAGACACAAAGAAACAGGTCATTGAGTGGAATTACTAGCAACAGTTGATATCAAGTGCTTTTACCACCCCAATGGCAATTTATTGTGTGGATGGCAAACTGCACATAAAGGCAGGTTGTACCAAAAGTGCAAAACGAGGTAAAAAGAAGAGTTCAATTAACTTCAACATCACTGCACACCTCAGATTCATCTCCCTCTTCCTCTTCTTCCTCCTCTTCTTCTTCCTCCTCCTCACCCCCTTCTTCCTCTTCTGAGAAGTATTCTGGTAGAGAGGGGGATATCGGCTCCTCCAAAATAGACGACGAGTTCCTTGAGAGCATCCCTTGATTATTAACCACTCCCATGTCAACAGTAACAACTCCATCATTGTTCTCAACTGCCCTTTGAACTTCCAAGTCATCTTCCGAATTGGAAGACTGACCATTGTTGGCATTGTTTGTACCTCCAGCCAGCAATGGATCTTCTTTTCCAGTGCCCAACTCTAAAATGAAATAGAACGGTGAAGTGTTAAAATCAATGTAAGAGACCACTTTCAGTGAATGAATGTCCTTCGGATTTAATGAGACATCTGAGCGATTTTCATAACTGAATTTTCAGGTGATTATCGCTTACCATGCAATCAGTTTAGCTCAAATGTAAAAAAAATCAACCAGACAAAATAAAGTAAATATTACACACTGAGTTTTGGAGTATAAAAGAAGAAGGATTATGCATTGGCTTGTTTTTTAAGGACTAGCAACTTTCCAGGTCTGAAGAAATTTCTAAATATTGTTCAATATGGTGCTTCTAGTTATCACCTGGAGGGTGCTCTTTCTAATTTTTCTCAGATTTGAAGTGATTTTTTAAAATTTCCTAGAAATTATCCAGGTTTAAAACTTCTTTTAGCCGAATTTCTTTCATGCATAATTTTTGTTGCATTTTAATTAAACCTGTATCATAGCCATGATAGGTAGGAAGAGATCCTTGACCAAAAATATCACCCTAAACAAATTCAAATCATTCCGATGATAACCTGAAAATCGAGGAAATCTCAGGGTAATTTCTTAATGTTAATGAAACACAGTGATATCATTCTTTTATGCTGATGTGCTGAAAAGAAGTTGAAGGTACAAAACTAGGGATGTCTTGGTAAACAGGTTTTTAAAGTCAATCCAGTACTATACCTTCAATGAATTTGCACCCTATCAAAGTTCTGATTTCAAATCTAGGTTCTTGTTTCAAGGGACAGACATCTCCCTTTACAATCAATAGATTGTACAAACCAATCAGAATCAACTCCAATAATCAATTAATAGCATACTTTAACTCAGTATAATGACAAATCAAATGTATGTGGATCCATCACATTGTTCTAGCATTGCAATGTTATACTTTTGAAGACTTGTACCTCAGCAATTTTTTAGAAGGATAGAAGCATTAGATACATGAAACTGATGTATTTAAACTGATTTTGATATTATTGGCTACACAACTAAACCTAAAATTTAAAGTAAACTACACATAAAGCTTGAATTCAATTGCTTAATGGACAAATGAATATTTGCCGCCTTGCAGATATCATGATGGGAGGTCACATTGTATGCATGAGAAATTGTAATAAAAATTCTCATTTTAATTCATTTCTTGTCACTTGATAAGATAGATCTAGCAATATTAAGTAGACAGGATATGACAGTTTTTAGCTTCCCTTCTCATAATTTCTTACAACACCATAAAATGTTTGGCATTGTGATCACGTTCCAGGACCATAGTTTTAAGTCTTTAAATCTCTAGATTATTTCACTTAAGAACTATAAAATAATTTACTTAACAAAATAATATTTTCAACTTTAAAATGACCACACTAGTTGGCATAGTGTCACCCACTTATTTTGCCCTACAGGCACACAACTGCATCATTTTAAATGACATACCAATCCTTTGCTTGGAAGTGAGTGTGAAAGGAAGTTTTCTTGGGTTGATGAAAAATATGCACTCATTATGTGTTAAATTGATTCTTAAGACGTAATTAAACACTTCTGATTCTATAAGATTATGAAATATATATCTAAGAAACCCTATTAGTGTGTAACAATGATCAAAGAATACATCATTTTATCACATAGATATATGTAAATAATTTAACTTATGTTTCACAATAAAAAATTCACTGAAAAACACTTTTCAAGAACTTAATTCTTTCATAAAGTATACCTCTGCAATGAAAACAAACATTTTATCCACTATTCTTATTAGAGCAAAGAAAATTTTTCATTCCACTATCATGAAAGCATATTTTAGACTTGAGGAGAATTTCACAGTACAATGAATGGTATTTAATAACAGGTTTGGCTTTTTTTTAACTTGAGTGAATCTATATTTGAAATAGGATTGTGCCCATGATCAAAGATAGAATATGTCAGTTTTCATTGTCTGGCAAGATTATTTTGCTTCAACTTCCTGCAAATTACAATATTAAACTCAATTCAAATTTTCTCATGTTTTAAACGTATTTCTCTGCCATCCACAAAA
This sequence comes from Hetaerina titia, assembly GCA_037158775.1. Classification (NCBI taxonomy): domain Eukaryota; kingdom Metazoa; phylum Arthropoda; class Insecta; order Odonata; family Calopterygidae; genus Hetaerina; species Hetaerina titia. Next base: position 27,829,800 of record CM073778.1, read on the forward strand.
GCGTTAATAAATGCATCTGCATGTCATAAATTTTAACAAATTACCCTCAGATATCCCTGATTTTCATGTTCCTTATCTATTATGGCTCTAATTTCAGTCTAGAACATTTTCCTCAGGCAAAACTCATGGCTATACTTACGAGTAACATAAGCTTCCAAGGACTTTGGAATCATACTCTTCGCTTTTTGAAGATTGACATCTGAGCAGTTCCCTTTTTCCAAACCTGAAACAAAATAAATAGTTGGTGAAATTAAAATATACTGGCACATTAAAGGACAACTGGCAAAAGTCAACAGTTACTTATGTAAGCTTCTTAAAACACACACACTCCAAAAGCAAGTAGGTGCCACTGTTTACAATTCTCTTTCCTTCTTATGTCAAATGTTTCAATGTCTAACATCATATGGGCCATTGGTGACCATTTAACATTAGTAGTAAACCAGCATGAACTATCTGGCAGGAGAATAATAAAAGAGAGTGATCAATATAAAATCCATCTGAAGCAAAATATTTAGTTACTCATAATAAAACAGCACATATGAAAAATATGCTAACGTTGATTAATTTCATAACAAAGCAAATGACTAGACAGCACAAAAATAGACAAACATGAAGATGAACTGGATCATCAATGAGGCAGCTTATAAAATAAAATTATCAGATTCATAAAACAATTAACAGCAATTAACCATTGCACAAAAATTTCTCATGGGTCTCAGGTCCATAGCAAATGCACTCACCCAAATCCATTCCCATACGTTTAAGGACTTCAATGTCGTCATGGATTTCAAATTTGTCATCAAAATTGAACAGGTACTCCCGTCTGTTTTAACGAGATAAAAATGTAAAACACAAGTTATTAAAAAGGATATCAAAAGATTCATAAAATTACAAAGAACAGAAAAACTAATTTATAGGTTTTACAACAAGGTCAACCTTTACTTGGAAATAATATGTTTACAATCTTATATGAAGACTGAACTTTTATTATTATTGGAATTCTACTATTTAATGTAGGCTTTGGTTGGATACAGCCTATAAAACTGTACAACAATACATTTACTTGCCTCTCCAAACAAAAAAAACAACCTAAAATCAGACAATATATCTTTATTCAATGTAGCATACTTCCTACCTAACTTCATTCCATCCTATCTACTACCCCCTTCCTTGTTTATCTAACACCCTCCCCGCTATCACAATCTTCAACAACCCATGCCCATTCAAAATGCTCTAAAACCATTTTTTCTGCCTCCTTTGGATTTCTCCCAACAATCCCCTAATCTCCCCCACCAAACCTAGTGCACTTGTATGTTTTTCTTTCTATCCATTTCACTTTTTCCATCCTTCTTCACACCCACATTTCAAATGCCTACAATCTACAAGTAGAATATTGCTTTATTAACAATGTTTCTATTCCATATAACACCATATTCCAAGTCAAAGTAATCATAATTATAAAAATTATATTCTGTAACATTCAGCCAGAAAACGAGTCCACAGCATTATGAACATTGACTATGCAGTAATCCTATGGCTCGTTTAACAAATATAAAAGATGTAGGAGTCATATTTGGCTCAGCGTTAACATTCCATTGACTTTATAACTATATTCACTCTAAAGCATACTAATTGCTTGGATTAATCTTCCAATAGTGTAAAAAATTAAATCATATAGAGCCATTTAAAGTTCTGTTCATCTAATTAGGCCACACAGTGAATACTGCTCTACTGTTTGGTCATCTTGCTACAAACTCCATATTCATACAACTGAATGTTTTCAAAGAAAATTTGCACATAAAATTGCATTCAAATTCAATTGTCACTATGATCTTTATAGCTATCATGAAATGTTACCTCTACTTACAATCTTCCCTCCTTGTATAAACATTATTGAAAAATTAATGACATAATTTATCTTTATAAATTACTGCATAACAAGATTAATTGTTTAGAACCCTTTAGTGCAACATCTTTCAGAGCACTTTCACATAATACAAGGTATGAAGCACTCTTTGAATTTAAATATAATGCACAAAATTACACTTACTACTCGTCTATTAGTCAGATTATGAAATATACCATATTTGCAATTGTACATGTTTTGACCAATTTTATATCTCACCAGGATCCCTTAAAAAAAGGTAATTAAAAAATACCTGAATAATTTTAAAACACTAAATATTACTGTGTGGACACCTGTCCAGGTCAACATTGGGTAAATTTTCTTAACCGATGCCACACAGTCTATTTAACGACTACTACTAACATTTATCATTTTGCAGCATCATCTGGCCCATAAAATACTATGATTATGTTGTTTCCATTTTTAAATTTGGAATATTGATATTTTATCTACATTAATTGATCCAACAAGGTAGGTATGGTTCCTGTATACCACCTGAATATGCCTTTCATCCATTGCAAATCAAGACTTATTAAATGATAAACTATATTTTTTTCTCAATGAGTATTTATCTTTACATAATTTGTATCCATATGTAAATGTTTTTTTATAATTTTGGAACTAATGCACGTTTTTGCCTTTCTTTTTGTAAAAGGGTTATTCCCATCAATAAATAAATTTATTTATTGCCGAGATATATAATATATAAAAAAAAAACCATAAACACAGTAATCAACCCGAAGGTCAGTTTGGTAGGTGGCACATGAAATTCACACATCAGGGTAGGGGGCCCAGCTCCTTTCTCAGAGCCGCTTATGGTTTCCCAGGAAGACCTGGTACCCGAAAAATCACATAGCTTGGGTGAAGCTGCAGGTGCCCAGAGTCGTTTGCCTGGGAATTGAACCCATGCCCTCTGGTCAGGAGTCCATTGCTCTACCTCCTGGACTACAACACACATATATAAATAAATTTATTAATTTATTGACGGGAATTGATCCATCTCGGCACGTGAAGTGTGACTACAACCCAGAGACATCCACAAGCTCCTATGAATGAATCCCAAACTCACACGATTTTTAGCCAACTCAAATGCCATAAAAAGGACTTTCTGTTAAGACCTATCGATTCCAGTAATTCTACACCCAACCACCTACTGGCAGATAATCAATTCCCAGCTTATTAGTTATTCTAAATTCAGACATCAAGTGTGGACTCAAGAATGTGTATGGTTTTGAAACCATGCTTTCCAAAGAAGTGCTATCCCATAAATGTTCAATGGTGTCTTTTGAAACGACCAACTTGTTCACTAATGTCACATGGAGAAAACCTCTTAGCAGAAAAGCCTTAGCAGAAGCCATTAGGGCAAAAGTTTCAGCACCAGTCATTGTGCTCCTTTCTAAATGCTTTTGTGCAACAGAAGTTTTATTTTCAACAGGAAGTATGACCAACAGCTTGATGGTCTAGCCATGGGCTCTCCACTCTCTCCGACACTGGTGGACATTTAAATGGACAACTTTGAACCCTGCCTATTCTCCTCCAAGCATCCACTCACGAAGAGTGTGGTACAATGTTACTGATATGTAGATGATGTGCTTTGTGTGTGGACAGGATTGGAGAGGCAATTAGATAGTTTTTGAAATGTTTTAATTTGCCAGGTGAAAATATCAATTTCAAATGTGAAGGAGAGAGTGCAGGAACTTTAAATTATTTGGATTGGTAAATGAAGAGCATTAATGGAAGTTTGATTTATCCATACTAAGAAAAGAGTGCTATACTGACCAAGTGATACATTTCAATTCAAGGCACCACATTTCACAGAGACTGGTTGCCTTCCACTCAATGATGGACATATCACGTAGAATTTCCATGTCGATCTCAAACAATTATAAGGAACTCCAGATCATAATAAAACCCTGGATAGTTTTAGATTTAGTGCCCTCTCCAAATGGAAACAAACATACATAGCCAGGAAATTAATTGATAAGGCTGCACGTGGAAAAGAAAAAGGGCCCAATTGGAGGAGACTCCTTTTCCTTGGTGCAATATCACTCAATATTCGAAGACTGCTCCCCAAGATGGAAGTAAAAGCAATGCTTTATAACAGATGCAAATTCAACAACATTCTGGTGATTAACAAAGATAAAGTAGACAATTCAATGGAAAGCAGTGACAGCACCTTTGTTGCAATCACTGTAATGGTGATTACATTGGATATGCCTCATACATAACAGAGACACATCATAACTTGCCAAGCATTTATTAGTAAATAAACAACAGTAAACATCTGTGGGAAAACAACCATGAGAGTGATTTCAACCCAGAACTCTTACACTAGATGGACAAAGGGATGAGGATGGACAAGTGGGAGGACGTTTCGATGTCCGACTCGGTCATCGTCATCAGGGCTCCTGAATGGCTTCAGATCTCTGAATCCATTCAGAAGCCCTGATGACGATGACCGAGTCGGACATCGAAACGTCGGCCGAGATGGACGATATAACCTGGTGGAGGACCCAAGAAGAATTTACGCAGCTGATACGCCGGGAAAACACCAAATCTTTTACCAAGTGGGAGGAGCTTGAAATTAGAAAGAATTTAAAAACGGGTCATTTGGTGAACGAATTATTGTTTGAATACCTCTCCCCAATCATGGAGGTACCCCTTTCCTTCACCGAAAGACACAACAACCCACCCCCCGCCCCCATTGTTAACCCACTGACCCAATCACTGACGCTTAACACCCCTATCCTCCTTCCCATCTATGCCGATCACAAACCGATTTTACCCCTCTTTGTTACCCCCTCTCTCACCCACTCCACTCTCCCTCATAAATGCTGTATAAATGAGCCGCAGCTGGTTTTATTTTTGTATCTGATGATGACGCCTAAGCGTTGAAACTAGTTGTACGATAATAAAGAACTGCGTATGTATACATTGTGTTCTAATTTAATAAATATCAAGGTAATACCCTTAGAAGGAGTAGGACCAGGGTTAACGGTCTGTAGGAAAAGAGACAGGGTTACAGGGGAATTATTGTTTAATGAGTTATTGTACCCTACTGGTTCTCCCTTCCTCCACTTCCCAAACACCAATGCTTGGTCTTTCCCCTTCCCCACTTGCACTCAGCCTTCCATGGAGTAACCACATGCTGACTTACAAACACACCTCTAATTTCTTGGGATGTGTCATGGATTGTACTACATTTTATCTTTGACTCCCCCTTTGTTCTCCCATCCTCCTCTCATCCCCTTGGAATAGTATATACACAATGAAACATTCTGTGAACTTTTTACCTAATGACACAGTGTGGCAGCAAAACCATAATATTGAAATATTATAAATTATGCATTGTGGAATTGCATAGTACTTTTTTCCCACCATTCCTTGGAGGCTAGGCTAGGCAACGTGAGGTAGGAGAGGAGATTTTTGGAAGAAATCCATAAGAGGCAGGAATGGTGGATACACTATGCTTTGATTGGTGATGAGCTGTTGAGGACTGTGATAGAGGGGAGAATGTTGGGTAGGTAAGGAAGGGATAGAAATAGGATAGACAAGAACAGAATATAAAGGAAAGGAGTATGTGTAATTGTTTCAGGAGGGTTAACAGTAATTTCAGAGATGAGGTGGTGTTTTTCTTGGGGAGCCAGAGTAATGTATTGCTGTATAATGTTAGGGTCTGTTGATATCAAGAACCTACCTTGAACGATAGTATTCCAATAATAAAAGTATCAATACAATGAATAATTTCAACCTGTAAGGCCTGCATAATACAAGACAAGCATTTATCTTACAGGCAGACTTATATTTTATAAAAACAATTACTTCTGCTCTGATGCTCCACTAGGAGCATTAGAAAAGATAGTTTTTTTTACCACATTCTCTGAATTCTAAGACCTTAACTTTGTTTAGAGAATAGAAATTAGGTATGAACTCACTTGTCATTTGATATACTGCAATCAATCACAGTATTTTTGCTTGTGCTGACGATAATGAAGGGAAGCTGGATTGCTGAGTTTGGAGGGGGTGGGTTTCCACCTTGGAGTTTTTCTGCCTCCCTATTCCTCTCCACCAAGTTCTTAAATGCTATTTGCTGTGGAAAAACAATAAACAATTTTAGATGATTTCCACTAAAAACACACAAGAAATAAATATAAATTCAAGTCCTTATTTCTTGAAACATATGGGGTCATGAAATGTGACAACCACTAGCTTCCTAGTACACTTTCCCAAAGCACAGGATGCTTTTTCTTAATTTTAATGACCAAGTCACATATTTTTGTTCCATTTCAAAGGTAAATAAAATCTATATATTTTGCTTAATATTCAATTATGATGAGAGAAGAAAGTTGTTTCTAACAATATAAGCACATTACTAAGACATGCTGAAATTGAATATTTCCCCATGTGTGCTTCAAATTGAAATTCTAACAAGTAAATGAAACATTTAAAAGGGGAATTTATTTCACCTATCAGAAACTCTGTGCTTATATTATCACAAAATAAAGGTTCCACTGCACAGCCAAATATTTTTTCACAAAATAAATCAACATTATAAAAAACATTTAAATCTTAACAGATTGACTGCACAATGATTTAATTTTATAAAACTTGGCATACCTGTATTATAAGGTCATGTAAATGACGAGTCTTTTGACGAATTCTATCAAGCCGCCTTTTCCTATCAATTTCGAGGGCACGGCATTCTTGAAGAGAATTTGTAGGAAGACCTAACCATCGAATTTCCTTTTTCTCCTTCGATATAATACTCATCGCCATCAACACATTTAGGGCATCATACACCCTTCTTCGAATGTTTTTCTGATCATACTGTTGAGAAAGATTTTCACAGCATTAATAAAATTACAGGTTACTCAGCTTCTTATAAAATATACTTGATTCTACAAATAAAAGAAATTAAATACAGAAGCATCTACTTAAATAATAGACGTGGAAAATACTAAAAATAACCAATTACAACCCCTGGAACTTGATGAGATTTATGCATGGAGTAGTCTTATATCGATGAAGCTTAAACAACAGTTAAGAAACAAGAAAGGACAGTAAGGGATGGAAATTGATTCCCAGGAAGAATAAAGGACAGATAGAATGATCCAGTACATAGGGATCAATGAATAAAATAAAATGGATGTCTAAAGTGGCACTGCACTGGATCAATATATTTAATAATTTCTTGAAAATAAAATTTACATTCAAACAAATATAGGCAATATTGAGCATATCTATGGCTAGCAAAGTACAATAAAATGTAATATTAAATAGTTAAGTATTCTTGCAAGTTCTCATCATTGAAGTGATTAATTTGTCCATTAAGCTGTGCAACAGTTTTGATCTCTGAAAAAAGTTAATAGAAAAGCAAATGGCATTTCAAATAATTTTCAAGGTAATAAATTTGTTTAATGAGAATCTTGAAAGATCCATTTTGTTATGTAACTCCATCACATTAGTCCACTCATGTACTTCTCTGTGGTTGTTTGAGTTTTGCATTGAAGCAAATACAAGTTGCATTATAATTGAATAGAGGAAGCACGAACAATAAGAATGTCGCAAGGGTAATATCGTACACTATCGGGAGTAACATATGACAATGCTGATTCGCATACCTAAACCAATCTGAACACATCGGTACAAAATCAAACCATAATACAAAGATAACAGTTAAAAATGTTTTCTATTAATCCACATTTTAGCAGTAAATGACCAAAATTCTGCATTAATTAGAAAAGATTTTTATATATTCTTGTTTTTGTTGTTGTCCTTATTCAACACTTACTTTTATGAACCTGCGCAACTTTTTATGAATTTCAATATGTTTTGAAATAGTGCTCCAGGACTAACAACATTACCTAAACTGATCATTATTACCTAATTAACTATTTTAAATTAAAAATTACAATAAAATGTCTTATTTGTTTTCTATTTCAGGATAATCTTTCATACTTTACACTTAGCAAGGCAGTATGACATCAAATGACGCAAACTAAGTAAAAAGAGAGAGGAAGTCAAAAGGTGGCCAAAAATAGAGGATGCCTTTTCTGGCTAACCTATGAGGTGCTATGCATAAAATATATTATACCAGAAGGGAGAGGTGTCCGACAGTGTGTGACATCAATAATCATCATTATTAATCAATACAAAAATTGTGATACCACTCTGATAAAACAAGTGATACAAAATAAATATGAATAATCCAATTCATATTCAATGAATGGATTGATACACTACAGTAAAACCAATAGCTGACTGAAAGATAGCCAGCCCTGGTTACAGCGAGATAGTGCCCTCGCCTGCCAATCCAGAGGTCGTGGGTTCGAGTCTTGCCTAGATGGGTTTTCCTCTACCTAGGGCATGGATGTTTGTGATTGTCTTTATTGTAATGTATAAGAGTAAGGTGGAAGAAGGGGCTACGGAGTCCCAATCTTGCCCCAATAAAGTCATAAAATAAATAAATAGTAAAATTGAATGATAGAATAATGAAAGAGCTCTCTTAAAAACAATAGGAAAAACAATTTAAAGAATAATGTTACCTGTTGCTTCTTTTAAAAGTATAATAACTAGCAAAACAAATGCTGTCAACTATATTACATAATCATGGAAAATGGGCAATATCTATTTCTGGGATATACAGTATTTCAATATCAATATAGGGAGAATATACAACACCTGATCAGATGCTGCAGACATGGACACTGGATTTGTGAATTCAGCCACTAGTTCATCAGCTACTTCATTGTAAGAGGTTGTACCTTTCCTGCGAACTTTTTCACAGACTTTCATTGAAAAATGCCGTAAACCTTTCCCCACCTTTTCTGTTTTACGCCGTTTACTAAAATAAATAAAAACATAACACTAGGTTATTCATTGATATAAGCAATGCACAAAATTAACAGTACATGAACAATAAATTAACATGACTAAAACAGCCTTCATTCTGCAATATTCCCAGCACAAATATATTTAACAAAAAAACAGGAGCTCAGGAATGTCTTCTCAATAAATAAAACAGTTTCTGGCATAACTTGGTGGAAACTCTTCATATTGACATTTGAAAATTAAACAACTTGGCTTTTCCACTTAAATTTTTTATTATCACGACCTAGGTTTTGTTATGGTATGCATGATATGGTATGCATGGCATGGTATACTACCTTGATCAAAAAGTTCACGGAATTTATTCAGAAAATTAAAAATACAAGTTTATTCATCTAAATCTATATTGTCCCCTTCAAAGTAATCCCCATCGACTGCAACACACTTATGCCAGCGCTTGATCCAATCCTCGAAACATTTTTTATATTCGGTTTTCGGTATGTCCATCAGTGCTTCCTGCGATTTTTCCATTACTTCCTCTCGGCTGCTAAAACGCGTTCCCCGTAATGGTTTTTTAACTCGATTGAACAGAAAGAAGTCACAGGGAGCCAAATCAGGTGAATTCGGTGGCTGTTGGATGGTATTTGTTGCATTTTTCGTCAAAAAATTACGAATAATGATAGCACTGTGCGACGGTCTCGACGCACTGTGCGACGATTTCTGGTCTCTTTCGGCGAATTGCTTCACACAAACGTCTCATAACGCCCAAATAATACTCTTTGTTTACTGTCTGGCCTTCTGGCAAAAATTCATGATGCACTACACCGTTGTAATCCATGAAAACCGTCAGCATTGCCTTCTTTTTTGACCGAAAACGACGTGGTTTTTTTGGTCTCGGCTCATTTGGTGAACGCCATTCACTTGCCTGATGTTTGGATTGCGTGTCGTACTCATAAACCCACGTCTCGTCTCCAGTAATGATCCTTTTGATGAATGTGGGATCGGATTCAGCCTCGCAAATCATGTCTTTTGCGACGTCAACACGGTCTCTTTTTTACATGAAATTGAGGTCTTTTGGCACCAACTTTGCTGCTACACGACGGAAACCCAAATCATTAACCACAATGTCTTGGGCGGATCCATAGGCAATGTTCAAGTCCTCCGCTATTTCTCTGATGGTTAATTTGCGGTTATTGACCAACATTTCTTTTACTTTATCAATTTTTTCACCGACTTTCGATGTCGATGGTCTGCCACTGCGTTCATCATCTTCGATTGACTCACGACCACTTCTGAACCGCTCGTGCCACTGGTAAACGACCGTTTTTTTTAGAGAATCGTTGCCGAAACACTTTTCCAACGTCCGTGCGCCACTAAATCCATTTTTTACGCAAAATTTAATACAAGTTCGTTGTTGCAAATTTAAATCCATTTCTGCAATTGTAAAAAATCGCCAACACACACAGAGATAGATGTACTCTTGGCTACGTAACTTTTGCAAATGTCAAGTTATGACACTAAGATTTAAAGGGAATATCAACAACAGATGTACCAATTTAACAAAAAAAACAGAACTCAAATCGGAACGATGGGAGCGCCACACGGTGGTTATTCCGGGAACTTTTTGTTCAAGGTAGTATATGGTAAACCTGATGATGTTATACCATAACGAAACCTAGGTCGTGAAAAAAAAATTTGAAGTGGAAAAGCCAAGTTGCTTAATTTTCAAATGTCAATGTTCTCAAGTTACTTGAAATGATTACATTAGTGCAGTTATAAGGAACACAATGATTTCTTTAGTTATAATTTCATCTGAATCCACTACTGTAAAGAAGATGTAAAGATTAAGAAAATCCATGATGCTTATTTCATAAATATAACTCTTTGTGGAATCATCACAAGCTTTAAAAACTGAATTTGAAATGTACTATAATGTACTTTAGATTAGGAAACTCACAAATAAAATACAGTGGAACTCTGCTTAACCAGCACTTCACATAGTTAGTAATTCAAATAACGAGCTACAATATTGGTTCCAAAAATGATTAACTTAACAAGAGACTTTTTGCATAATGGTAACATGGAGAGGAGAATTCTTGGAATGATTGAGTGTCTGCTATTTCAGTTTGTGTTTGGCATTCATTTCACCAGCATCGAGAGGGTCACTAGTGATCACTCATTTTACCAAACTTGTGTTCTGACATTATTTGTGCAAAGTTTAATAATATTTACAGGAAAGTTTTAAAAAGTTACCAAAGAAAAATCTGCAAGAAGACAGACATAAAGAGAATAAGAATAACCTTATTAACAAAAAGTAAATTCATTGAAAATTGGGAACAAAATGTGAGTGTGGCTGATCTAGCATGCACATCAAAAATCGGTCGACATCAACAATTTGCATTTTCTTCAAGAGAAATGACATGCCTAAGGAGATAAGATGCTCCAAAGAGAGTCACAAGAATATCTATTCAACAATAACATACTAACAACGCTGCTGAAAGGTTACTTTTCTTATGGATAAATGAAAAGCAGGTGCAATGCGACACCATTAACAAGAATATCATTTGCGAGAAGGAGAAAGTGATTTTTGCCGACCTCATTTAGAAGACGTCAAGATCATCAATGACTAAAGAAGTGTTTAGGTGGAGCCGTGAAGGGGTTGACAAGTTCACGAGAAGAACAGACATCCATGGCATTGTGAGGAATGATGAAGCAGCAAGCTTTGAATCAAAGGCAGCAGAGAACTCCATTGGTAACTTAAATAAACTCGTAAATTCTGAGGGCTACTGGCCTGAAAAAGATTTTGTGACGAGATGGGTCTCTTCAGGAAGAAGATTCCAAATTGAACCTATATTTGTACACGTAAAAGTAGAAGAGAATGCATTGTCTGACCTCAAGCCATGGATGAAACCAAACCAACCAATGAAAGGCTGTCTCATGCTGCTATTTTGCACAAATGCAAGCGGCAGTTAGAAATTAAACCCCTGCCTGCTTATCATACAGAAAGTCCTTAAGCCTTCAAGAAGGGTTAAGTCCAAAATATCAGGTTAAATGTGATGTGGAGATCACTTGACGCATGAGAGATTTCCCTATTAAGATAGTGACGATGTTAGCCAGAAATTTATACAATGATAATTCTCAGTCGCATTTTTACAAAATTTTGAAGCATTGGCACTAACAAATGTCTCTAGATGGCATTCTAGTAAAAAGGAATTAGGTATGTATCATTTATAGTAAACTACTTGTTTCAATTCATGTTTGCTTTTACAAATTGAGTTCCCAATCCTGGTAGCTTCATTCGACAAAAGAAGAAAAGGGAAACGTCATCCATGTCCCCAAACAATTTATATGTAATTTTATTTGAACACACCTAGTATATAATTTACTTTGTCGGCATGGCAGGAATTATTGTATTTTACATTAATTTAGAGGCAAAAATTTATTTCACTTCACGTGAGTTTCACTTTATGAGAAAGACTGCAGAACGAATTACACTCTTAGTTTAAGGTTCCACTGTATGCACTAAAAGAATTATAATAAGTTTTAAAGTGATAACGTAGCTACCCTTATTTTACACAACCCAGATATTGATTGCAACCTGCCATAAAGTGTCAATCCTGGTTTCCATAATTACAGGTTAGCAAAAGTATAGTCAGAATTCTGGATCCATCAAAAATTTGTGAACAAGAGGTCAATGAATTTTAGAATCATCACATCATCTCTTGAAAGTTTATTCACCAACACATACAAGCCTTTCAAGGGATTCAAAGATTTTACTTCCCTTACTAGATACTTCATGCTGGTGAAAAATTTGGAAAATATATGCACACCTGTATTAAATTAACATTTTCCCCACACTACCAACATTTTTTAATACCCATAGGGGAAAGTTCTATCTTCATTGAGCCACATTGGGCTAACAGATAGGTTTTAAATAACAAATATTATATTATATTAAAACCAACTCACTATTCAACGGTAAAATCATGTTCAGTTTCCTGCCTCTTTCGGCTACCACTGTGGTCCAAAATAGGAGAAATATAATTCTTTGGCATAGCAGGCTGCTGTTGCTGGTTCTGCTGTTGCTGTTGTTGCTGCTGTGACTGAGAAACTGTCACCGCTGGCTGTGTTTGAACTACTGTAGGCTGTGCTGCTGCTGACACGACAGTTGTGCCCAAGTTGACCTGTCCTCGTGGGGTAGTTGCTCCTGTCCCCAACCCACTGACAACCACAGCAGTCGCTGTATGCAAAGATGGGGCAGTGCCTGATGCTGATGTGGCAGTGTTTAACCTTTGTGGAGATCCAAGGACCTGCAACGACTATAAATAAAAATATTTTATATGCCATATATTTTTTCATTGAGAAATCCAAATAGATGGCTTTACTCAAACATTACCCAACACTGCACAGAAAACTGTGTTTTCAATTTACATTCCATTTTAAAACTTCAAAATAGAGCTTCACCTGGCTGGCCTGCAATTTAGATAGTTGCATGGCAATTAAACCAAAGACTGAAAAATTATCTCAACACAATCATCCCTAACATGGCAAGTATAGATTAAGCAAAGATTTATTCTTCTTAATTTGAGGCATTTTCTTAATGACTGCAATTTCCTAGTTTTAAATCTTTGCACAGCTAAAAAATATAATATTCTTGAAATACGATACAAATAACTTAGCTTTTCCACCAGATAAAATTTTTATTGCAGACTAGATTTAGTACACTGTAGCATCATTGAGACTAGAATGATTTTACAACAAACATTAAATCAGGAACACTACCCGACTTCTCTATGACTGCTTCTACCTACAAAATGACTCTTTCACCAACATAAACATCATGCAAACCGTCATTGTCTAGTACAACTCAACAATGGAACAAACTTCCAAGGATTGAAAAAGTTATGACATGAAGTGAGGTGGACTAATGAAAGGGGGGTGTAGTGAGGATACTCTAATCAGAAATGTATTTGACAGTACATAGGTAAGTAATGCTGCTTTGTTAATAAAAAATGGGGAAGAAATCCTGCGGTAACAATTATGTTTGACACCAAATATGCAAGGTTAACAAGGCCTAACATCACAACATTATACAGACACAACAACCTAAAGTGCTACCATTGTTTATGTAGAATAATTAACCCCCAGGGAAACCATATACATATTTCAAACAACATTATACAGACACAACAACCTAAAGTGCTACCATTGTTTATGTAGAATAATTAACCCCCAGGGAAACCATATACATATTTCAAACACAACAACTATTAGTGGCTCCTCATCCAAATTGTTTGGGGGAAACATAAAGGTGTCATTCTCATACATATACAAGACGTTAGAATGTACGTGGTCTGTGCAATAAATGCATTAACTGGTGGAATCTGGCGGCCATGATACGGACTGTAGCCCCACCCACTAGCGGCGTTAGTTGCCTGAGATCCAGTGAGCCGTCTGTACTTAGTGTATCGCCAAGCTTTGTGTATGGTGCCAGTTATGTTGTCCTTGTTTTTACTGTTTGTCAAATATAGAAATTGACAGAATCACGGAGCGACGAATCAACATCAAGTTTTTTGGTGAAGTGCAATAAAAGTCATTAAGAAATTACTGAAATGTTGACAGCTGTTTACGGTGATATTGCTCTGAAGAAAACATGTTTTCAAATGGATTTAGCATTTTAAAAATGGCAAGACAAGACGTCACAGAAGATGTCCTTATCGATCGTGGATAAACTGTCTGAATGATAGCCGATGAACTGAATTTAGAAAAATCAACAGTGCACACTATTTCAACCTAACATGATGAAAGGATCCTTGACCATGACAATGCATCTGCACATTCATTATTGAATGTTCGACAGTTACTGGCAAAAAATGCAATTACCATCCTTGATCATCCTCCTCATTCACCAGATCTCGCCCCTTGTGACTTTTCCCTTATGCAAAAATGCGATGAGGGGACATCACTGGGAAGATGTGAACACAATAAAGCAAGAAACAATGAGAAAACTAAAAAGCTTAACTGCCGAGAACTTCCAAGGGTGCTTTAAACAGTGGAAAAGAAGATGAAATAAGTGCCTAGCAATGAATGGAGAGTACTTTGAAAGGGACAAAATTGATGTAGATTAAACTTTGCAAAATAAAGTTTTCATGGCCTCAGTTCACGTATTTATAAATGCATTATGGATGACATGATTAGAAAGATAGACAAGGGAATAAAATGAAAGAATGATTGCAAAGAGTAGGGTAGTATAAAGTGATAAATAATTAACCAAGGAGGGAAATTAACCAGGCCAAAGAAACATGGTGAAAGCTTCAATGAGAGAATATGGAATGTTTACAAAGAAAAGGTGGAAAATATGCCCAGTATTAAGTTGAAAATGTAAAACTTTAACATGGAGAAATGTTTTGAATGATGAAGAAAAATAACACAGAAGTAAGATTAGATGTTGTGGTGGCACATGGTTGTGGAGGATAATGGAAAAGATAAAATAGAGAGAAAGGAGAACTAACAAAGAAGTACTGGGCATGGTGGGGAGGAGAGAGGATCATTGGAAAAAATCTACAGACAGGAAGAAAGGTGGCTCCAGGAGTTTTTGAATTGTAATGGAATGTGTATATGATATAGGGAAGAATATAAGCAAGAGAGGTAGCAGAATGAAAATTGTACGTATTTTGGACATATTGAAGGGAGATAGAGGGTATGTGGAATTGAATAAAAATTCATTATAATGGGGTGTCCAGCTCTCTTGTCATGTTCGGCTAAAAAAATAGCAATGTTCAGTCTGTGTCCATCCAAAACCTTTCTTAAAGAGTAGACTACCAAAAAATAACAATTCAAATACAACAATTTTGTCTGATCCGAATTGTTGAATGCTATTCCCATAATAATGATTTTACTGCAGGAATATTGTTTTTTCAAAGCCCATCTTAGAATTCTCAGAGCTCATTATGTAGTGGAATGATGGGTTGCAATAACAAGAATCATCCAAACATTAGTTTACATTTTAGCCATTTCAGATGCAGAACAGATGGAAAATTAGTAGAAAAGTATGCATTATCAACCGAAATTTTAAAAAAAAAGATGGAATCATGCCATCAACTCGATCAAAACAATTACTCCAATTAATATTAGATATGGACTCAGGTTATTATGAAAACAAAATTAAGGCATCACTGTAACTATACAACAGTAGTGAATGTTTTCAGATATTTTAGAATTTCTAAAGGCATCAAATGCCTTTTCATGGCAAAAATGTTATCAAGTAATTCACCTTTTTAACTAGATATTCTCAAAAATTCACCTTCCAATCAGATTCATGAAAAAAATTTTAAAAAGAGCAGAAAAAGGGCTTAAAACCTTCACCATCGGTGCAGCAGTAAATTGAAGGGTCTGTGGAAGAATAGTGGCATGATGTCTTTCTGTGCCTAGTCCCTTCAATGGAGATCCTTTCAAAGGGCTTGCAGTTGCCTGGATTGGAATGGTGACCACCTGGGGAGGCCCTGGAGGGAAAATACAAAAAATAATGACTGTTCACTGAACATAGCTTACTCAGAAATGAAGCAGAATATATATGGATACAGAAATGTAAGGAAGACTAAATTATAATGTAATTACATAAACAATCAACTATACATATGTATACACACATATACTAACAACATTTATACTTACTTGCTCCAGCAGTTTTTGTACCTTGTATTCCAAGAGTCCTAAGCACTGTAGCCTACAAAAAAATAAAGTAAAACATTAGAAATCTAATTCAACCCTTTCCCCATAACAATATGTTTTACCTTGACTTATTCAAACCCTTAGGCTGTATGTAAAATTAAAAAAATAATGCCCAATCTATTATATATATAATAAGCCCATCTTAATTATGTTCTTCAAAAGCAATGGAAGTTAATACTATTATGTGAATAGATTGGCCAACTTACTCGTAGGTTAAGATTCATCTCTAATTTTTTACAAAGGGTCTATTACCTAAACATTTTCTGACACCATAAAATGTCAGCATGAAACCACCACATCATATAGTTTAATTAAATTAGTCAGCGAAGTGTAAAAACAATAAAATATGTAGGTTTGAAGACTAAAGATACAAAGCCTAATCAGGAAGAGTTACAAATAGTGCCTCTGCATCAGAACTAATTATCTTATATGTAGTACACATAAGTTCATGTTGCATAAGTTATATTGAGTGGCCAGCTATGGAATCATGCCAGATTACTATAGCATCATGCTTTTAGATTAGCAACAAAATCTCTTAAGAGCATGGAGGTCTACATTCTTACCTTTAATTTTTAAATGGTACTTGAGATTGGAGATAGAAAATATATTTAGCTGCTGCATCTGGTTAGCATAAAAGTGCATGTCCCCTTGAATTTACCACTTTGCTTTTTGAATTCATCTGCAGCTGATATAATGTTTCAATATTACGAAAATGGATGCACATAACTTTTTTTCACAAAAATATAATACATTATTGGGACAACATCCATGAATTTTTGGAACGATCTCATTTCCTGCACAATTAAAAAAAAATATAATTCTCCATAAACACAGTACATTCTAAAATATAGTGTGGAAAGTGATTTCCTGAGGCAATGAAGGATTTTTCTATTCCCCATTGTCAAGGCTTTCTGGCCACTCAATTCTATTACTAAATAAAATAATATGAGAATAATAATAAAATAACAAAAAACCATAAGCACAGTGATCAACCCATAGGTCAGTGGTCTAGTAGGTGATGGTAGTTCACCCAGTACTAATCCTGATATCATTAAATATAATGAAAATAATCACATCTGTCTCTACCCTGTAATTTGGCAGGTTCATCTTAGACCCAAGAAAGGCCCCCCAAAACTGACGTCTACTCGGTAAAATTACTGCTTAATATTCTCACATTCTTACTCCCCTTCTCTCTAAATAAAGCCAAAATAGCAGGAATATACTGGTGCAGATGAAATTGCAACAGAATTGGGAAAAAATTGGGAGTTGTGTGTGTAGGGAAGTTATTTTGCCGCATTAACATTAAAAAAAAAATTCATTCCACATAGCAGGTTTTATTGTTAGACTGATTTAGGCTGTTACGACATTTTCATATAAAAGAACAACTCCTTTTGGTGCTATATATTTTTCTAGCTTGGATTGGAATGGTAGCATGAGAGGTTAGATGTATGAGATCCAAGTCGGAGAATGGAAGTAGAAGTTCTCAAAGGCAGATTAAAATTCTAATGGAAAATTGTCTCCAACCCTAATGTACGTGTTCCACATTCTTTGGCATCACAGTCACTTAAATGTCCATTCTCCCGGAAATCTTTTGCTAACTGGAATTCATTTGGTTGCAAAAATGTATGAGTGATGTCACTCATTCAGCATGGTTTTGAGATTACCAGCCATTTGACTGATTTTAATGATGTATTTGTCTTTGCATAATACCTATTGGTATTAGACTTCATCCTTGTTCTTGGCATTTCCAAGGTGATGGTGGAGGCTTTTGTTGTATAAAGATACCTCATGTTTATTCTTGTGAAGGTGGTTATTATAATTACAAAAACCTCTCCTATCTCCAAACAAGTAATGTTAACCACAAGAGAGATCATTTGGGCTATCAAAATTTTGGCATAGTCAGTGACTATCTTCTATTTTCCATTTAACATCCCATGGTTTGGCAAATCCTCCATCTCTTATATCTTGGACTACCTTCATCCCATCTCCCTGCTCTTTCCGGGATGGAAATATAGATACCACTGGAAAGTGTTGTCCATCTACCAGTAGTGATAATTTTAGAAAACAGCATATTAGACAAATGAAAAATTTTCTTTAAGGTATTGGTATTTAGGAACATGCTTGGCGTTTATTGGTAGAAGTGCAGCAGTTCACTGGAATTCGGGCTGGAAATTTCTTAATAGTCTGAAGAGAGCATTGAAGTACATTTGGAAAAATATCTTTTACTCCAAATATAGGTTTGAGAATTGCCTGACTATATTTGTTTTTTCATTATGTTAAGTGACCTTCTATATCCTTCTAGAGGGGACTGTTTGTTCAAGTGACAAGATTGGCAAGAAGGTAACTAACTAATTATCGGGAGTTGAGCTTAGTTCTGTGGTAGTGTAGTACAGATTATGTTTGCACTTCATTAAGTATTTGAGAAATGGATGGCTGTGCCAAATAGTTCATTGCATTGTGGTCTTAAAGAGGCCATGTGACAGAATAGAGAGAGGAAAGATGTGGAAGATGTTCAGAAAATATGGAATGAATGAACAATTACCAAGCATTATAAAATTATCCTTGATAATAGTAAAACATATATAAGAGTCAATTACATGGTCTGAAGTCATATTCTGTAAAACAAGGATGTGTACTTTTACCATTGCTGCTCAATGTAAATCCACCAATTCCTCTATTACTGGATAATTCAGTACACTTGAGTTTGACCCGAGAATAACTACTAGGAGTCTTGGAAGGCATCAGTGAGGTAGCAGAAAAAATTATTAACGTCAAATGCACTCAAATTTAAGTAAGCGTGCCTGATAAAGAAAAAAGGATGAATAATTGCATAGAAAGTGTTTGTGGAAAGGAATGAGTGGGTTTTGAAAAAAGGGAGATGTGATGTACCAATAGAAGTAATGTATGTGCACTATGTGGTTCATTTATGTTGAAAGAATGGGCAAGAGTCTAATAACCAAAGAGATATGTGAGAGACAACAAAGATTTGAGAAGAAGGGGTAAACCTGTTAAGTTATTAGTGAAAGCGGCTACAGAGATTACGAATGAGGAATAACAGTTAACAAGAAGAATCAGGAACAGAACACAATGTATGAAATTAGGTAGGAATGTAACAGTGATGGAAGAAGTGTGCAAGGACATGTCAATATGGTTAAATTTAGTGAAAGGGAAGAGCAGGGCAGAATGCTCGAATATGGGGATATATATTATTGAATATATGGGGTAATCATTAAACTATCATGGAACAAGGTACACAATCATTACCATTTTGTCAGGGCAAATGATAGTGTGTAAGCTTAACAAAGTTAACATAGTATATAATAAAAATTTCACCAACTAATACAATTGAGCCATGATATCTAAAGGCATAGTAAAAGGGCATAAGGAATTTTATATCAGATTTACAAAACCTAAAGGTACTATTCAAGCATAGCTATGGAAGGATGATACAAATGAATGTATGACAAGAAAGAAATATTTGTCACCACTTTTACAGGATACTGGATAAAGACAGTAACTTTTATTCTCCACATCCACATAAATTGACTTGAACAATTTAACCAACAGCATTTAACATAGCTAGGCATATCTGGGAGGCCATGCCATGCCTCCCTGACACACCATCAGCCTTCTACACAAATAATGTAGATTATGACTGAGGTTGTAGCCACTGATAAATAAATGCTCATTTGTTGCCAAAACTATTAAAAATCCACTGTAATTACTCATTTTTAAAATACTAGATTCAAAATTATCGCAATGAGAACTATTAGACAAAAATCTATGTGACCAAAAGTATTACGGCACAAAAGGAAAATTATCAAGGAAAAAATCAACCAAATTCTGTCATTTATTCATCCATTTTATAAACTTGGTATGACTTGCATGTGACAAAACAAGTTTTGACGATTGCCATCACTGCATTTACAAAAAATAACAAAAATTAACAGTGGCACAAACATTTCAGGAGATAGTTTTTGGTCTAATCCGAATTAACTTACAACTCCACTATCACATCATCAATTTGATAAAGAGCTAATCATTGCAAGGCTACTTGTTGTACAATTGACAATCAGCTTCTCTCTTCATTTTCAGTATTTCTTCAGATAAGTTGACACTTACTTCTATTATGGAAAACAGGCCCCTCAATCCAAGCTCGGAAATTAGACGTTTTATACTTCAACAAGTCATAGAAGTTTTTAAAATGTCATAACTTTATTGAACAGTCTGCCGTTTGGAGTAACAAAACTAATTACCACATTAACGGAATTTGAAACTGCTTTTTTCTTTCAAATGTGAATAAACTTTGATAAAGAATTACAATGAGAAATTTCATTCTCAGGCATATAATACTTATTAATCAAAGGTTATAAAACGTGCTCATTAGGACTAACAAACAACTTCAATTAAGCATGAGAACTAAACGGAAATCGCTGCAGTTCAACCGTCGCCTGGATGTAAACACGAAATTACTGAGCAATACAAAGAGTTCCTACTTCAGCGATATTAACTACCTTGTCATCGAGAACGATTTCCACCTCAGAGCAAGATTACGGAGAGAAATCCATCTTTAAAAAAATTCTTCTTTGGCGTAATAATTATTCACAACGAAAGAAAACAGAAGTCTGATTCCCGCCACGCTGACCGAAGCCGAATTTTCTTCTAATATTTACAAATACGTGAACTTACGACTGGCCCCTTAAGCATGGCTATTATTACTATATCCAACAACGTCGATGTTTTTCTCTTGTAAATTTTATAAATAAAAAACAATATATAAATAAACATCACATTTATAATTCACTTCGATAGCAATCGTCGCAAATAAGATATTTTGATGGACAAATTGCAAGACAACAATTAGATAACGAGCCCGAATATAAATACTCAGCAGGATGTAAAACATACGCCATCCCCTTCTTAGAGAAGACCACCTGGTACCTCATCCCACTGAACCTGAGCTCATAACCCCTCCCTTCAAGGTGAAGCGCTCCTGCTATCATGGCATCTCACAATTTCGACCATCTGCTAAATGATAGCGTTACTCTAGTGACACAAATTATAATGATATATTAAAATACAAATAAAATTCCCTATTCGACTTTACAACACATGAAACTGCTGCTTATTCGAAACCAGATATGAAAAACAGTTGAAGTAAGATTTCGGTTACAAAACGAGCGTATGTAACTGGTACTTACGCTTAGCACAAAAAAACACGCTCTCCCCACTCGTAATGATTAAAAAAAAAACATTATAATCAGCTATTCCCATCAAGGAATTTCGTTTGGACTAGAAATATTACCTACTTGCGGTTGAAATGCGCAGACAAAACAAGGGTAATCAATTTTCTCGTGACCCACATCTATACGAGTGGCGAAATTATAGCTAAAACAAATATCTACTTGATTATGGTAATTTTTACTTATTAATGCTCTTCCTACACATTTCACTACCACACAATTTCTTTGGGATCATATGGAGCTAATACATTTCGCAGTCACATCGAACGCAAGCCTGGATACCAAAAACACTAGCACACCTTTGTCTCAGTCCAGTTACTGAATTAAAAATATTTTTAACTTCACACAAGATGATGTTCACATATCTAGTGAAATTCACAAATACAAATCAAATCACTTCGTGAGTTTCCTCACCTCTGTTTCGCTATTTCACTTAGGCACATGCAAATAGACAAAAATACATTACCGGGCCAACATCCTGTCCAGGAGTTTTGAAGTAAACTTTGGGAGTTGAAATAGTAAGAGGTTTACTAGTTGTTGCCTGGACTACTTTATAAACTTGGGGTTGACCTGTAAACCAAAACAATTCAAGGAATTGAATACATGCAATTCCTAATTTACAAAAATGATATATTTGCAGGACACCCTTTCTTTACAAACAATAAATAAATAAACAATTAAAATATGTACTTCTTTCCAATAGAAGTGCGACTAAGTAAGAATGTTGGAAGTTTTTTAAATGTGGTGCACGGGTAATCAGACAATGAATAACATTACGCAGGTAGTAAACTAAATTTAATAAGGTACACTTAAATTAAAGTACAACCATCAAACTGATCTTATTCTTTTAAGTCATGGTCAATAATTGTCAAAAGTATATTATAAATACAAGGGTCAACAGTGTAAAAAGATATGAATGGTAATAAAGACAATGAACGACTTCATTCAAGAGAATAAAATAAGTTCAAAGTTACTTTTAAAACAGTATTTCAAAGAGCCATTATCCTCCATGAAATTACCCGTCAGATTACATGTAATGTCATATTAGCAGTAAATCTGAGGATGGTGATGACAATGTTCATAATGCGATGATGGAAGAGTCATGTAAACAGATGGAAGTAGTAGGCACAAGGAAAATACTACTGAAATTTTTCAAGTCGCTTATTAAATGTAATATGACATAACCGCAATTACTGATTCTACAGCTTTTTCCAAAGCAAGAATTTACGTTACTATAATTCAAATAATTTAGAAGACCTGATATCGGTGTTACGTTACCTAAATAAGTAAATTTTCCTACCACAACAAATAAAAAAAGCATTTGTCACACAAACATGCAATACTATTAATAAATTAAGAAATAAATTTGATGTCACTTCAGAAAATGGTACGTTGTATGAGTACTTTCTTTAATGATTTTTCTTACCGTTCGCGTCATGAATCAAAAAATTCAAAGTGTTGCCTTGTTGAGCCATTTTCCTTGTGTTTTCTTTCAATTTCTTTTAACTGTGGTCCCTTGGGTAGCAGCTTATTTCTTCGTCTGTAGTGATGCCTACAAACACAGTATCAGACAGACCTCCCCGTTAAGATCAAAATGGCGACGACGAAATCCCGACATTTCTTTCTCCGATATAAACTTAAAGCAGAGTCAGGGATGTCTTTTTACTTTTCATCTACATAGTGGAACCATTCAGCTTCATTTACAAACACCAAACAGATTCAGAAAATCGGCTGATAAAAGTAAATGATATTGGTAAAATCTACGATTTCTAGCACCTCCTCCTGAGATGAGCTTGGCGGCGGGCACAAAGCTAAACAGCTGATTGGTTAGAGAATATCACGTGGCCAACACCGGTTTTCGACTAAAGGAACTAGAACTATGGACCGGAAGTCTACCTCATCAACTACCAATCAACTACTACCTCAATAGACCGTTCCTACGTTAGTTCCTTTGTGCAATAGTGACCGGCAAAATGGTTGAAGAAATAGCAGCAACTGTGCCCAACAATGTGTTAGAAGTTATATTTTCTTACTTGGACCTTCACGATCTCAGAAACTGTTCCCTTGTGTGTAAAAAATGGTATAGGTATTTAAATGACGAGAACAACGACGTGTGGAGGTTGCATTGTGTGCGAAAATTAGCAGAAGAAGCCTTGAAATCAGATCTTCTCTCATCAGTACCTACCGATAAAGCAAAACTTCGGGCTTTCTATCATGCATGGAACCCTAATGACTGTTCTAGAAATGTTTATATTAAACCAAATGGATTTACACTTCATAGGAATCCTGTGGCCCAAAGCACTGACGCAGCGAGAGGGAAGTTGGGTTTTAGGCATGGTAGGCACGCCTGGGAAGTTATTTGGGAAGGACCACTTGGCACTGTTGCTGTCATTGGAATCGCGACAAAAGAAGCGCCTCTACATTGCCATGGGTATTTTGCATTATTAGGTTCCGACGATCAGAGTTGGGGGTGGAACCTTGTTGATAATCGCCTTCTTCATAATGGTGGTTCACAAGGGAATTACCCTCTTTTAAATAATGCTCCGAAGTACCAGGTTTGTTATTTATGTTTAAAATGTAATATACTACTACGCATAATTCGTACATGTTCTACCAACCCGTGTAGTCTTCACTGAAAATGCGTACTCATTCTAAAATTGTGTAATTCTAGGTTGGAGAAAGAATAAGGGTGATTTTGGACTGTGACGACAACACTTTATCTTTTGAAAAGAATTACGAATTTCTTGGTGTTGCATTTAGAGGTAAGGCAGATAGTAGTAGTTTGACAGTTTTCAAAACGTCACATTGTTGAAAATTCCAACCCCATTATTTCTTATTGTAGGGTTACCAGACAAGAGACTTTATCCGTCTGTGTCTGCCGTATATGGCAACACGGAGGTTTCCATGGTGTATTTAGGGCCACCGTTAGATGGCTAGTCAAGTGTTTTGTGAGAAGTGGATGTTGGTGCTTTTTTAGTATCAGACACTCCATCCTAATCACAAAGGAGGGCGACTCTCATAAACTAACGAAACATGGAGAGAACCTCGTCTTCCAGAAACCGGTCTACCAGTCTTTCTGAGAGACTGCCTAGTAAAATTTGCAGGGACATCAGTCGAAGAAAGGTAAACTTTCTCTGTTTGGTCCCAGTGGAAGTCGACCATAAGCAAAATTTGTGAATCGAAAATATATTGTTAAGCCCTCGGAAAAGGGGAGAACTGCCAAATAGTGATTTCACTGCGGATTTGTGAAAATGTTGGGGATTCTACCGAGCTGTCAGCATGTTACCTCTTCTCCACCGAGAAGTGCACATCACGCTGTTGCCTTCCATTGTTGCCCATTAATGACATGCAGTGGCATGAACATGCTGGTTGTTGTATGTTTGAGGTATTTCCGCATCGTATTTTAAAAATCCCCATTTTATTTTTGTTGTGTAAATATCCTTTATTATTTTATTTATTGGAATTCCTTTATTCGCTGTTTTCAAAGAAATCCTGTTGTTTTGTACAGTTTTACTTATTTATTTATTGTACATTTGTGCTATAAAAAGTATCTCGAATACAAAGTGTATGTCTGAAAGTGTTACAGTGTGGTTTTGTATTATAAAAAATTTTGAAACTTTTTTAAGAAGTCATCGTAGTGACAGTGTTGCCTTAGCAAAGAAGTGGGATGATACCGTAAAAAAGTTTACTTTGAACAACTGGTTAAAGAACTCCTTCATTTGCATTCGTTCGTTTGAATAATGATAAAAATAGGCAATGTATTTTTATTATTATGGAAACATTTCATTGGATGATAATCGTTTTAGATTTGTGAATACTCAGGCAATTAATTGTGAAATAATTTATGGTGCGTTTTGAAAAGTGTATAAAAATGTATACATCTTTATATGTAAATAAGTTCACTGAGTGTGTCTAATCTAGTAAAAATAAATCACTATTTACAATCAAAATGACGTAGAATTGGGAGGGTAATATTGTATTTTTAATCAATTTGCATCCAGTAATTTCTCCATCCAATCTGAGAATTTTTAAGTTGTCGAAGTTTTTATTAGTAATTTATTTAACACACTTCAGTTAATTTCAACCCAACTTTAGTAGGCAGATATGTCCTACTTGAAATACAGATGACGATTAATTAGTCAGGGTTATAACATTGCATGTTTCCATATTAATACTTCTGCATTCCATTGGAATTAAAATTTTATTTTGATCTTTTGGTTTAAGTACAAGGGTTTGTATGATAAAAAATAACTAACACTAATTGGGAACCAGTCCCCCTATTGGTTATTTCAATGAAATTTAAGTAGTTTCAATGCTATCCAAAGTATAACAGCAAGACACACATGCAGCTCTTCAGCAGTAGAGCCCATATCAAATGAGGACTGCCAGTTGATTTCAATTACCTTACTGCAGTACTGTCACATATGAATAGTTGAATGGTACTTTTATGTACAATGTAAAGAAGGTATATTGTCATCACATTGTGATTTGTCCTAAGCATAGCTAAATTAAATACTTTTTGAACATTTACACACCCAAGTGAAAATTTCTGCTCATCCCAAATGATCCACTAAAAAAAATATATTTCACAAGTCATTTCCAATGAGTCATTATTTACATGTCATTAAAAATATCATTATATACAGAACCAAATGAATTCTTTGCAGTCTTTTAATGACATGGCTAGCAAAATTTAAAGAACTACATAACTTCATAATATTTGGTATATTTAACTCTTCCTTAAGAGAAAGTTTTAACAATATTCGTCTTACAGACATCTACTTTGGCTCCATGCTTATCTGAGATCAAGGCTCAAGATCAATATATATTCATACATATATATATATTTGAAATCCTAAGACATTAAATGTCATGATTTATACGCACCACTTCAGGGCTACGCCTAAGAAAATTTCATAAATCACTAGCAATATCTTTTTGACTTTTTGGCGTATTTGCCAAAGAATAATTTAACAAGGTGTGCACCACATAAGCTATTGGCAAGTTAAAGCTATAAAAAAATGTTGCCATACAATCCAAAGCTTGACTTGACAAATCATAAATATGAAAAACTCAAAACCACACAACTGGATGATCAGACAAAATTAGTTCAATAACAATCTCTTTAAATCTTGATATTGTTATCAGTTATACTTCTTTGCCGTAACTGAAAATTTGGTTCATTATTTTCTTTGGAAGGACTAACATTACCAGTGACATTCTCATTTTTAGGAAATGCTATATCCTTCTCCAGGCATGATTCACATTCAAAGACCAAGCTTGAACTCACTGTAGCCTTTTCAGTTGCTTGGCATGGGCTTTTATCACAGCTAAAAGCATTATCTTCTCTATTTGATTGTTCTTTTGGATATTCAGAATACACAGGTGCTGAAATCAAATAAGATGCACAAATGCAGCAGGCCTTGGCAACAATAACGCATAAAATTGATTGATGTATCAAAGCTGCAGTTCTGTAATAATTTCCTCGAAATGGATCCAATTGAGCAGGGCACAGTAGTTGATTTAAATTCACATCAGAAACCTGAAAAAAATTTCGTGCTATGAAGTAAATTTCCTAAGATAATTTGCACTATAAAAATTTCCTCAAAACAATCAACCTTACCATAGCTATAGGCTGTAGGACTGCAAAGTGGTACACCATGTTAATGGAAAAGCCCACTATTCCCCAACTGATATCACGCATGGGCTCCACATTATAAACACCTATATGAAAAGCAAACCGGTATCAATTATTACATATTAAAAAAAATAAATTGTAATATTATATCAAGATTCATGCAATTTTAAATTGATACTAAAAAGACCACTCAAACCAAAATAATGGCCATTTGAATGTTCAATTTGTGTCTGTGTATATCATCTAGTCTACATCACAGATTTAATGTACATAAATATGTACTACATTTCTATCCTAAGACTTGCCTTTGAGACATAGAAGGTATATTGGAACTATTAACATCATACTGTGTTGAATCCAGTATAAAGATGCTTCACATGGTAACTGAAATAATAAGGTCATACCAGTTGTGTACATAGATTATTTCAAGACAGTTTTTGCACTCCTCACTGCTAGTCAATGGCAGCCAATTTACATTAAAATGATTTTAATGTAAAATAATGAAGCCAAATCATCATTCATACCCAGAAACAATTTAGTCCAAATTTACAGATAATGAACGAAGTTCAAGGCTTCCAAGTTCAGCGGTTTCTTCTTACCCTGAGCAGATTATTTTGGAAAATATTGCTAGAATGCAATTCATTCCAAATATTCATTGATCTTCATGTAAACACAAATTCAGTATGCTTCAAATTAAAAAAAAATCATTTTTGGCAACTTAGATCAAAATGGCTTTGGGAACAGGCTGTACTTAATTCTATGCAGCTACATTTAAAATAGGCTACCGCCAGATTATTCTGACAAGACTGCCTGCCATGTATGGCTAGAAAGAATAGTTTCAAAAATTATCATTATGTGATAACACATGACATTTTTCCAGCTCATTGATGTAAATTAAGTTTCCCTAACACTAACCACAAATATGAAAATAATATATATTTTTATACATGCCAAAATGTGTGCTAAGATGTCTTGACACTGTGGTCTCCCAATCTAATCTTCAACACTATTAATGAAAACTTAATAAATTAGCTTGTGATTCACTAAAAGCCTCACTTTTTAAGACATCTTCATATCATTAAAAAATTGTTAGATTAAGAACTTAGTATTTTTGTACGATTTTGAATACCTTTGAGCTTTCCTGTTTCATTATTTAGCCTGAAATGCTGCAGTTTGCTAAAAAGTTTCTCCAGACATCACAATTAACTATGATAACCTCAGTATTAAAAGCCCATCAAATAATAGTAAATAGAAAGAATAATAACAACACTATATATTATATATTCATACTCATTACTTACAATATACAGGTGTACCTGTATCTATATAGCATTACTGGTTTGGAGTTAAAATGGCCGAAGCATTCCATTCCTGGCCTGAGATAAATTCTTAGTTTAGGTTATAATACTGAATTTCATTAGCTGGAAGTAACATTATCAATCAACAGGAAGTATGTACTTCAACAAGAAATATTTGAACTGACAAATTCTTAATGATGGGAACTAGAAATAAAGGCCTATGAGGTGTGATCTCATAGTCTTTGTTTCATTTACCAAACAAGTTGCATTTTTTAATCTCTAATATAATGCCAAAAAAGCTTAAGTAAATTAAATACTGAATGGGATGGGGTTTGTTTCATTCCAGTACACAATAAATGGCAGAGTTCCTTGTCTTAATATAATGGGGAAACTTTCTTCATAAAAAAATCCTTATTCTTGAAGCCATTATTATTAACTCTTACCGGTGCTATTACCAATTAGACTAAAAGCCTTTACTAACCCTATCCCTCTCATTCACGAATATACCTAGGGGATTTGATATCCTGAACAAGCTGTCTCCTTGAATTTCACGACATCAATGAGCCAAAAATATTTTCATTAAACCTTATTCAAATTTCATTAAAATGACATGTGCTAAAACCCTGATTTAATTTTTTTAGCAATATTTGCATTCAGGAATAACAAAGAAGGTACTGTCAAACTGTTTGATTAAAATCTGAATTTGTCAAATGCAGTATCTCAAAAAATACAGGAAGTGAAACTTTTAAATGGTTTGTGATTACATTAACCCAATAATTGCTCCTCTATCTAGTTAAGTTCAATTTACAAATTAGGTGGCCTGAATAGTTTCTGACCTCAGAAAATTTCAGAAAAAATGTCTTGTATCTTTGTTTGGTCGGAAACTTTTCAGACCACCTTTCGTAACAAAACTAAATTTAATTACATTATGGATTTTCACAGCATGATTATTTTCACCAGAAATATCAATCAACAGGCCACAAACATATTAATCACGGTGAGCACCCTTCTCACAAAAATAGTTTGACCATGGTTAAAATGATCATTCTGTGAAACTGCTGCAATATAATTAAACAAGGATACATGTATCCTAGAAAAAAGCCATATATTATTTGTTTGAGACCACCACCACAATTCAAACAAACTCTTTAATCCTCACATCTATTTGTTCAAATAGATACCTACTTCTCATGCATACCAAATATAAAAGAGATGGACTCTTATTATTGCTTGGTTCAAGCTTCCACCAAAAGAAAAATACCCAATGGATGGACCATTACATCAGATATCACATAACCAAATCAGTTACAACAGACAAATTAATATGATTGAAATTTCCATTAATGTGTTATAGTGGTACCAATGAAAATTTCCGGTGTGCAATTGGTGTGTTCCTACACAGGAACCCAGGCTTTGGACATTTATGCACTTCAAAATCATGTTAGCAAAATGAGGTAACCAAGTAAATTAAGATTAGCCATGGTATTTCAAAAACCTGCAAACAAAGTCACCACAGACATCCAGACAAAATTACCACATTACTAAGGATGACATACTGAAATGAAATATATTAAAATTAAAAATACCGTTTTCACTGTTGGGAATTATTCAATTTTATCAAAACTTTTGTAAAATATGGTTAAATGGGGACAACATTTTTTAAAATGTAGGGAACTTGATATGCAAATCTCAGGAATCCTCGATAAAAATGATTTTCCTTTTAGTTGCAAGATCAGTTCACGTGTGCCATAGATGTTCGGATGGGAAAACTCAGCAAAAATCTACATTGGACTGACTTAACTGGTACCAGAAGCATCATTAACAATGAAGGATGAGTATCAAAGTTAAATACCTAGTCAGATTCCAAATCTTGAGAAATTGGTGAAAATTCTATCAGGAAAAAGTTTGGAATAGAAATCTAGTGGAAAAAGCACTTGATACAAGAGTGTACATCATTGCATATTATGTCTCTTTGGTATGTATCTGATTGGCTTTTGGGAAGTCCAGATTCCATCCATGGTCAATGTGTATGATTTATGTAGAGAATCCCCACTTGGACGTATTACAACAGAGATATGCCCTCACTTTTGCATTTATGTAATTAGTTGGCTGCTGCTAGGCGGTTTCAAACTGCTAGGAAGTTTTCCGTTGTAATCAAAATATTTCTGCAAGTCAGCATGAATGTGGACACTGTATTAAAAAGCAGATCGTTCATGCAATTATCTTGAAACCTAAAAGTCATGTGTTTGGATTCCACCTTTGGCATGGCTGTAGAGTTTGCATAAAAATTGTTTTTATATTAGAATGTTCCTATTTAAGCTAACTCACTAGAGGGCATAGAAAATGAAAAATATAACTAAATATTATTATTTTACAAGTTACAGTTACTCCAATGACATAGCCAGTCCTGTTCATCCCATTATGATGGTAACTGTACCCTGAAGTCATAATTGTCAGTTGGATATGCCTTCCTTCTGACATAACTACAACTAAAGGTTTCAAACATACTGCCTAATTAAAAGATTGCAATGCCAGAGAAACATTATCCAGTCGTAAATGCAATTTCCATAATTAAATTTTAGGTATTTAATATCCAAAAGAAAATTATTACTGAGCCAATGCTCAATAAACTTGCAAACAAGTCAGACAAACCTGCAGAGGGAGAGACCACAGTGTAATTTAGTAATAAAAGTACCTAAAATTTCATAACCACTTATAGCTACTTCCAAAGAAGTATGGCGGTAGTGTTTTCTGGTACCTTTTGCAATTAGCTGCAACAGAAACCTCGGGGTGAACAACCTTCAATAACTTTAACGTGTAGTACAAGTCAATGGGGCTCTGGCAGAACCATGCAGTAAGCATATCATTGATCTAGGCACCCATTTGAGGTACTCTAAATTACCATTATCATCCCATAACCTAAATAAATAAAAGTTTATCTAAATCAAACTACACTATTGCTATTTTACAAGTTTAATTACTGCATGGTATTAATTCACGGACACATGTGAAACTCAAAATAGTTAGGTAATCTGAAATTTGGCATTAAGGGTATGACCTAGAGCCTAGAGATTATGCCTTTATGCTTTTAATGATTATACACCAATCATGATAAAGTACTATAATTTTAAAGAGGTAATAAACTCTGTGTAGTGAAGACATCCACACAAATGTTGATTAGGACATATTGGCACAATTCATTCCATTCACACACCACCAAAAATAATTCCACCCTCACAAATTTTATTTCTTAAGAGCTACAAGAAAGTATAATTTATTTTTATATATTCTAATTTGTTTGATATAGATTCAGTTATCTATAGATAAATTGGAAATTTGAGAGTTGGTAATGAAGGAACCACCACCACCACAGCGATAAACCTGAAGATTGGTTTGATAGGTGAGGGTAGAGCTCACATTGTACTAAGCCCAACAGCATGTATTCACACTTCAGAGTAGGGGGGCCAGTTCCTTTCTCTGCACCACCTATGATTTCCTAGGAAGATCTATTACCTGAAAAATCAGACAGCTTTACTCAAGCTGCGTGATTTTTCATGAATATTATTTTAGATCATAATTTTTTATATCTTTTATAATATTAATCATATATGACCCCTGCCACATGCTCTTGTGGTGGCTTGTGGGGTATTATGTAGATGATGAATGGCAACCACACCCATTCATCATCTCAGGCAGCACACTTTTAGTTTAACCTGGATCATTTCTTCCTTATACAAAGAGTTTATATAAGATCCTATTACATGACACAAGGGCTTTATATTAATTTCAATACAAAATTGCTTACAAAAGCTGGAGAATTTTTAATCTAGCTCAAACTTGCACATGCAACACACTGAACAAGCAGAAGGTAGGATACTAGAAAGTATTTTAATGCAAACTAAGTGACACTCATACACAATCCAATATTCACAATACTTATATCTTAGTCATGTCTACCTACAACCTCTTTTCTACCCTAAAGACATGCAATTCCGCAATACAGAAGTGATGAGCTATGTAATACCAAAGTATTAACGTTAAATATATTATGAAAAAATTAAAGCACCCAGTTAGTCACATTTTCCCAAAAATAATTTCAAAGATACGGCCAGTAACTATGCCACAAATTAATTATCTACTCTCATTAAGGCATTAAGAGTTACTTGAACAAGAAGAAATAAATTAATGAAATTAAAAATGAGTTAAAGAGAAAACAATACTTGAAAAATTGTTTTGCCATCACCAAATAAAATCCACACCACAATTAACAAGAATAAGGCAGACCCAGCCTTCAAGTAAAACTTCTTGACATTAAGACTTTTAATAGATGAGGATTCACATATATTTCATTAAAACACCAAATGTACACAATTAAAACATTTAGAATATAAATCCTGCCCTGCAGGACAATACAGAGTGGATAAAGCTTTATTCCCTAATGAAGCAGTTTATCATATTGTCATTTTCCATGCAGTACTGACACAATTCTTTCATTGCTGAACAATCTGTAATGCCAAGCATTTACCTATCACATCAGCACATGGTTTCTCTGGCCTCACCTACTTTAAACTTCCCCTTGATTTTCTTTGGACATTTTCCTGGAAAATCCATTTTAATGGACATCAGCAGACCCCCAATAGCATGAAAAAAATAATATTACAAGAAAAAATGGTGAAAACATAAATAATGAAAATCCATGCGACTAATTTAGACTCAAAAGCAAACATAAGATGCAATAATTAGCATTTTTCCGATACAGAAGTCTCTTGCCAACATCAAGGAAAATTGTCATGGGCTTATTGCATATTGGGTATTGAATTTAAATAAACAGTCAAGAAGTACATATGTACTTGCTTGCAAATTACTATCCTCCTATCTGATTATATGCCCAACCAACGACATTCCCCTCTGAGGCAAGATTGCCTTTCAGTTTTCCAATGGAATACAAATTTAGCCTAAAACTGTTAAATTGTAATAAATAAAAATGCACATTAATTCTTTTAAAAAGAATTTTCAAATGATACCCACAGTCCTTCTGAATGACATAGAATTTTAGATATGAGAAACTATCCACTAGAATAGTAAAGAACTGGGCGGTAAGATAAAAGTCTATTGAAAAATGTTTTAGCTATTACATTAAGTTAATGCATAATTTATTACACTTATGCAGTATCACAGTATGCACAAATAGAAATGCAGCAGGTAACAATGTATGATGGAAATGAAAACATGGACTATTCCCACAATGATTTTTTTGGAACCAGAGGAATACATAAATTCATAAAATTATTAACTATTCCTTAAAGATCAAAATACTTTAGGCTACTTGAACTTATTCATAGCTGATCAAATGAACGTAAGTTCAAAAATAAAGTCTTTTCAGCAGTATAACCCTTATCAACTGCACATCAAAGCCTCTACAAACTGCAACCATGACTTCTCATCAAGTTCATTTTGTTGGCAAGGTACTACTGTGTAAACAACAGAGGCAAAACAACTGGGGATATTCTTTAATTTTACAGTGATATTACCTTTATTTATTTTTTAGATATATGTAAATAACTGTTGACTATATAAACCATATAATCAGCAATTTATATTCAAGTATTTAACAGTCAACTGATATATTTACAAGAAAGCTCCTTTGAGTTAATTGAGAAATACAACATTTAACAGCCATTTCATTCGCATCAAGTACATTACAATTGTAAATATTTTGAGTAACTAATTATTTACACTAACTAATAACTCTTAAGAACCTACCAAAGACATGATGCTACATCTACAAAGACAACAATTCACTAGATGTTTGGAAATGTACAGTCTTTACAAAGTTAGCATTGATACCATGGCTTAAATCTGACATACAAGTACAAAATTTTGTAAAAATTAATTAATTATCAATTCTTTAAATTTAAATTAGAATTATGATAAAGAGCATGAAAGCTAACAAGGACTGAGAACCAATGTGATAAAATATTAGAAGAAGATTCCTATAATGAGAGTTTTTTCAATTAGCCAACTGCATTTGCATGGCTAAAGCTACCAGTGGTAAATTTTGTCACATTCCAATCCTAAAACAATAATTGAAATTGAATGTCACCAATGTTTAATACAAGAAAAAACAAAATCCTACAAGGGCTGCTAAATAAAAGGCGATCATAATTTCCTATTTTCATAACTCATCATTCAGGAATTTAATTGCATTCTTATTTTTAGCTCCACATTTATCAAATTTGTGGTAAAATTTTCATTGATATGCCTCCAGTATTGGATAATTGTTAGCCATTATAAGTCGAAAGATGCTCAGTTTGCCTACATCTGCATCTTATGATGAAAAATGCTTTTCGAAAAGGTATTTATTCACATTTGGGACCACAAGAAAGTTGAATATGGTTAGGTCTGGGCTATAGGGAAGATGAGGAACACACTTCACATTGATATTTACGATACATATTCAGCAACAAAATTTGTAATATACCATTGTGCTTTATCATGATGAAGCATCCAGCCATTTGTTTTGACATGTGGCCTTCTATGATTGATATGACCTTGGAGAATTTTCAGCACATCCTTACAGTATGCTTCATTTATGGAAGTAACTTCTGGTAAGACATGATCATACCCTACTCCTTGAATATCAAAAAATGATCTACCAAAACTTTCCCAGCAGAATGATCCCACTACAGCTTATTTGGTATTGGAGATGCCAGAGATTTCCAAACAGAGCTTTTCTGTTTACCCTCAGGATCAAAATGATATAGCCAAGTTTTATCTCCAGTGATAACCTTCATAAAAACTTCTCATCTACTGTGAAATAGAGCTCCAATGGGAGCAAACCTACATGTAACGAAACCCAGGAGAGACAACCGTATCTGTGCAGATGTCGCTTAAGTGTTCATGTGCAGATGAAACAAAGGTTTTCAGATTGATCCCGCATTGATTAATCTGGCTAGACTACAGTTTCACTGACATTGCTGCCAGCACCTCTGGATCTGAGAACTTACATGCATGTGAAAATATGATCCAGCCAGATGGAAAAATGTAAGATCCAAAAACACTAGTACCATCTGTACATCATAACAGAATTCTTCATTACATGTTTCACACACAATTTTCCAGCTACCAGCATGAATTTCAACACAGTATGGCATATTACCTCCATTGTTGCTGTAGGTTAACTGAGCATATTTTAACTTTAAATTACTGCCTGTGATACAACAGTGGAGTCAAATCAATGAAACTTGTACTACATCATTATTTAACATTATGCTAACAACATAGCAAAATTACATTCTTGCACAAAAAATTAGGCAAAACAAAATTTTAGTATTAGTCCATTGAGCAGCAGTAACTAACTATGTAGATGAGATACTTAATGAGAGAATAACCTTTGCCATCGATTAAACTGATGCTAGATGGTTTAGATATTTTACATGAATGAAGAAAGCTAAACAGTTTAAGAGTCAGTGTTCGTCAGTGTGCCACACTGCCAGTGTGTCACAGAAAACTGACACCTTATGCATTAGTTTCAATATTATTACCTATACCTTGAAGCCCAATTAAATATGCCATTTTTGGGTGGCATGATCCTCGCAAACACTTCTTACAAATATTTTTTGCCTTAAAAGAGGTAAGAGGCAATCTAACTTCAGACTAACACCGTTGGTAATACACTTGTGTGTTTCTGGTTTCACCTTACCACTTGGAAAATAGCATACATTCTGAAAATTAATGATTTTATGAAAATTATGAAAATGAATGGCAAGACAAAAGATACAACAGATTTTTCTGCATCATTTCATTTCCTGACTTAATTTGTCGCAAAAGGAAGGCGAAACCATCATATCAAGCCATATTTTTAAGGAAAAAATAATAACTTAAAAAGACAATGAAAGAATGAGGGAACAAATAAAAAAGTGCCACTTAAGATTGGCCAGGTCATTACAAAGGCTACAATTTCTACAAAAGTTACATTTTGACATATTTCATTCAAATGCACAAATTTACCACTACTTAATGGAGATACAGCATATAAGAACATACATTTCAAACTAGGCTTGTTTGTAATAACTAATTAATTCAGTCAAATCTCCACAAAAAAGGGAAACGAAATTTTTCAGCAGTTTTTAAATCATAGTGCTCCTCAGCTTTCAATAATTTTGATAATTTGATTGGAATGGGCAAAATACACATGTGAGAACACTCATTGAGCTTTAAAACCTAACTATGAAGATATTACAATTCTTGAAAAAAGCCATAAAAACTGCCTCCAATATTCTCTAGTTCATGTAAATTATTTCCTTAAAATGAGTTTGCTTTGTTTTTAAACCCAGCGATATTTGAGATGGCCATAATCAGTAATCCATGCAAGAAGTAGAACTATTATTTTCCCAAATCAAACAACATTCAAGTCAATTTAACTGAACATTTAATTTACCATGATTTATACTGTAAGTTAACAATTATGTATTCTTAATATTAATGACATTATGCATCTAATTATTTTTAAGAAATGGAAAGTCTATTATTCATGGAAGTGTGGAAAAATTCCTGTGGCACATATAACTAATCACTTTTTGTTAGGTTTCACTTGTTTCCTCCATGATATCTAAAAATACCACCTGAATCTAAGAGGGTGGAGCAACATAACTTCCTTTTTTGATAGAATTTTGCATTTGAAAAAAGGAAGTTATGTTGCCGCACCCTGTACAAGGAACAGTAATTTGTGAAAGCTAGTATCCTGGTTTAGCTTGGGATTAATTATTCTAAGAGAGTAAATTATGGGAAGAGAACACTCACAAAATATGCATACGAAACTACCATGATCACAGGACCAAACTCTCTTTGTAAATGAAACCATTATTTTTCTTTCCCGACAGATTTTTCTACCACTATTTGAAAAAGTTAAAATGGCACATTTTATATTCATTTATAGTTAGGCAGCTTACTCAACCATACCATTTCTGGCCACCAAATAATTATATATCATAATATTATAGCATCGATAAAGTTGTTGCAAAACTTTAAATTTCTTACTTTCTGATGATTATTAGAAAGAGTTGAACAAAGGTCTCTATTGACTCAATGACATAAGTTAAAAGTAAGTTCTTAGCAAATAGGATGGCTCTCATAAGAACGCTCTGAGCAAGTGTTGTGGGTAGGAACAAAGGATATAGGGAAAGATAACCTCAGACGAGATTTTTAAAATGTTGAGGATTACAACATTAAATTGAGAAATGATAGCACTAGAGGTATATTTCCAATACTTATTTGAATGAATAATATAAACCTTTTACCAGAATTTCCCTTATTACATTAGTGAGCAAAGAATCATATATCACCAAATAAAAACAAGTAAGCATCTCTTTCCAGTGGGAAATAGCTCTGAAGAGAAATATCTGAATTGGCCCAGCACATTATATATTTTGAGTATCCAGACTTCTCTAAAATTACGAACTAATTTTTTATAGGTAATTAATGAGCTTGGTTGCTAGCCAGAGTTTTAAGAGGTATTAATGATATATACAACAATCAAAAATATTTTTAACAAGGCATGAGAAAAATTAAACAATAAATATGAACCACAAAATGAAATTATTAATAAGCTCTAGCCTACCATATTTCCCCCAAACATAAGCAAAATGAAATGTGCTCGCAAGCGTACATTTTGAATACAGACATAAACAACAGTAAAAAAGCTTTACAAAGATTTGTTTCCATTAAGCCAATGACACCATAGGCAGTAATTACACTAATGAGTAAAGCATTATCCAAAATTTACAAGTCAGTAGAGGTAAGAAGCAAATTAGAAGAAATTATTATTTATTAAGTGAAAATTTTTAACAAAAGTATGACAAAGAAATAAATTTTATGATTAAAGTAAAAGTTTGTGATTCAAATGGATGGGATATATAGAAACTGAGAAGTGGGAACCAGGAGATAGAATAAACAGTTCAATAGTCCCAAAAGTGTATCATCAAATTATATCATATGAGACTCATGATGAGAATTTTTCATTTACTTAAAAGCAAATGAAAGAGAGACAATTTCACAACATAGTTTCATAATTTTCATAGAACAGACCCATATCTTAAGCAGTAAAAAAGATGTTAATTGCATCATAGCAATTTAACATTAAAATTAGAACACCATTTTAAATACTATGGCACCATTCTGACCTGCGAATTGAAACATTTACAGTGAATACCTATTTCTAACAATTCACTTCATTTTTAACTGTTATTTTTTCTCCTACTTCATATTATTCCCACTTGCCGACTCTTCTGGAGCATAAAACATATCTCTCTTATCTCTTTTGGTGCTGCTTTTGTGCAAATAATACGGAGAATGCATGTGAATGCACAACATACACTGACCTAGTGGAAACTTAACTGCATGGGGTATACCAGTCATTTAATTCACAACAATGCTCCCTCATTAAATATTGTATCAATTATGCTATTAACTATGTGCAATTATATATGAAGCAAAATGAGGTAGATACACCAATATAAATAAAAAATCAAGAATTATCTGATTAATATAATTAATAAATTAACAGCTATGACAATAGGGAAGGCTACCAAAACTGATATTCTGAACAAATTTTTTGACTACATACACAATATTCAGTTATTGTGACAATGGTCATTATCTCCCTAAAATGTAGGTCAAAATGTAATTATGGCCAAAACAGTGAACAAGATTAAAATAAGTACAAGCAGTTGGATCACAATTCCATTTGGAATCTGATGTGATGAAATCAAAAATTAAGCCAGCATTTTAATTGATATAAATGGAATTGGCAAGATTTCTGATTTTTATGCTATTTATTAACCTATCCACTTATTTATTTATCAGGCAAAGCTTTAGAATCAATTCCATATATGGATATATATATATATATATATATATATATATATATATAAAGGATTACATTTGAAAATGCATCAAAAATATAAATTAATTTTGAAAACTATCAAAAAATTCCTAGGCATAAAGTAGAAATCTTACAGGAAAAAACAAGTTACATATTATAATAGATACCTAAAAGTTTATTATATTCCAAGATCACCAGAAAATTTCTTCAAGAGTCTTAAGATAGATATATTATGGAAATCTAGGAAATATACACACAATTAGTTCACTCATTAAGATGCCAAAAACAGGAACATTGGATGCAACTAAATTCAATTTCCTTGTGGCAAGAATAATAATCACAAGAGTATATTATTAAATAATGTTAGACCAGTTAATATTTAAAACACATTTCAACAATCGAGATTTGAAGTTGAAACAAGATTAGCATTGTTAAAGATATTGTCTATCAGAGAGTTCATCATTAAACACATGGTTATTAATGGAATTAGGCAAGCAGAACATAAAAAATATGGTCAAATGCATTGTTAGTGAAGAAAACACAATTTAAGGAGACAGTCACTGGATGAGCTGTGTGGGAAGATATTACATATTTCATAACATATACTCAAGTTATATATTTTATAAAGTAAAAATCACGAAAATAGTTTTTCACCTCATTTCCATATGTTCTCTGCTTTTTCAACAGATATAATTCTTGAAAACAATATCTTCAGTGGGACATCCTACTTTTACTTCTAGAATATAAGACAAGAGGTTGAGTACATGTTTGTTTATTCCCCAATTCATTTTCTTTTAGTAGACAAAAAAGGTTATGCCCTGCCTTTTACATTGGTCAGTGTACCACACCCCTCAACATTAGGATCATTAACCT
Organism: Hetaerina titia; assembly: GCA_037158775.1. Taxonomy (NCBI): domain Eukaryota; kingdom Metazoa; phylum Arthropoda; class Insecta; order Odonata; family Calopterygidae; genus Hetaerina; species Hetaerina titia. Next base: position 27,870,199 of record CM073778.1, read on the forward strand.
CAGCACTTCCCGCAAACATTATTCCCTGCCTATGATTCACCCAATCCCAAAGCACACCTCCCACCACAAAACTCCCTTTGACAAATGCCATAGCGTCTCTATTCTAGGATCCCTCCCACCATCCACTTAAAATTAAGAAAAGAAAACAGGCATAAATATGGCTTTTAGATAACTATAATGACCCAGGGATTAACATTAGGTATTATTAACTCGACCCTCTAGATTTTTTTATTCCTCCTCCTCCAAAAATTTTACATCTCAATCCCACCATATATTTCTTTTCTCTCTTCATTCCAATCAACATGCCATTTCCATTCCTTCCCCTTCCTCATTTCCCCAACATTCTTTCCTCTATCACAGTTTTCGGCAACCCATACCAATAGGAACACCTTGAATCTATCTTTCCTGCCTCAATTTAATTTCTTCCAAAAATCCTCTCTCTTCCTCCCCTATCATACCATACCTAGTACTTCCACGTTTAATTCCATCCTAATACACACCCACATTTCAAAATCACACCCTCAATCTACTCCTACTGTCTTGTTTCAACAACTATGTTTCTGTGCCATATAAAACCACACCATTTCAAAGTTATTAACCTTTTCATAACATCCTTACCCAATGTCCCTGTCATCAATTTCTTGCAAAAGCATGCCTTTGCCTTATGCCCCTAGTGCATTGAATATTTGGTCCAAAACATTCCTGGGATAGGTAAACTGTTCCACCTGCTCTAGTTAATTAAATCCATGGAAATGAGATCTAGTGGCATGGCCTTACTTGATTTCAATTTCCTCAAGGCCCTTTCTATAATGCCATCAAGTATGTGTGGACATAAGTTTATATTCTCCTTCTATTTCTAAGCTTACGGGCCCCTTGTCTTTACCACTTAGGTCCTCTGTTTATTCCTTCCATTTCTCTTGAATCTTCCTTGGTTCAATTAATAATTTTCCTGACTGAATTTCTTTGATTGTTTACATAAATTTTCTCTTCTTTCTTCCTGACAGTGCTTTCACCTTCCTATTCAGAGCACCCACATCACCCAGCCTTAGTAGATTTTCCATGTCTTCACAAAATGTCTTCCACCAAGTTTCTTTTGCTCTATTATTTCCTCCCCTTGGTTTTCTTACCTATCTTATAAATAACTCTTTGCTTTAATTCTCCCATTTCCTCCTCTCATTAATCATTTCAATCATCTCATCAGCATATGGCTGCGTAGATTTTCGCGGCGGTGCCTTGAAGAATTCTGCATTTTCGGGTTTTCACCGCGTTGTTGTTTGAAGCCGACAACAGTTTCGCCGAAGTTTCATCCGGCGTCTTCAGGTTGAAGATGAGGGACTCGGGATTTTGGCTGTCCTTATATAGGTGGTCCCGTCCAGGTGCTGCTCTCTGATTGGTCCTTTTTCGGAGGACTCTCTTCCACGCATTGTGGAGATGGTAGCCTTCATCTCTATTGAAATTCGCCGGGTTTTTGGCTATCTCAATAGCTTCTCTGATTAGGTGTGGGTAATATCTACTTTCTTTACTTATGATTGTAGCGTCATGGAATAGAATATCATGGCCGGGTTCACTCCATTTATGCTCGGAGATGGCCGAGAGGTGAAACTGTTTGTTCGTAGTAGCCCGGAGGTGTTCTTTCATAGCTCGGCATGTTTCCCCGATGTAGGCTTTCCCACATGAACACGGTACTTGATAGACCCCTTCGTATAGGTCTTTCGAGATTTTGTCCTTCGGTCCGGGGAGCACGTCCGCTATTTTCTTGGTGCAGTTGAACCTTGTCACCACATCGTGCTTTTTAAGGATTCTGGCTATCTTCTCGGATGTTCCTGATACGAAAGGGATAGTTGCGTATGCCTTTGGGTCCGGTTCCATCTGCTTGATTGACTTGTCAGAATCTCGTCTTTGCCTTTCTTCCCTGGCGGTCCTTTTTAGGACCATATCGTTCAGATAGCCGTTTTGTTGTAGTGCTCTCAGGAGATGTTTCCCATAAACCCGGACATGCAGAATTCTTCATCTCATCAGCAATTCATGGTTTTCTTGTCTTTTTCATTTACTTTTCCTATAGTTTTGTTTGTAACTTTCCTGAATCATTTGGCATTTTGCATGTGTATCTACACCTTTTGTTGTGCCTAAACCATATGTTAATGATGATGGACCCCTGTCTCCTACAGAGCTCTATTGCTTTCTCCCCATGATTATTCCTTGTTCCTATCCCATCATTATCAAATGCTTCCCGCCAGGAACACGCATGATTATATCCTCATCACTGATTGCATACCCTGTCTACTTCCTTCCTATGATTGCTTGCCCTTTTGCCCTTCCATCTCACCTCACACAGCCCTAAAACACCTTTATTTTCTCTCTCCATCTCTCACTTTATATTTCCTAATATTCCTATCCTCAACACCATCCTTACATTCCAAGTTCCAATTCCTACTTCTTTTTCCCTTTTCTGCATCTTCTTTGCTGCTAATGTCACCTTTACTTTGCACGGATTTCATGAAATGACGACCACAGAAGCCTTGCCTCCCCCACTGCTGGACATGACATATATTTCTTTGAGTGCAATAAACTTTCCTAAGATTTTAATGTAATAAAAACCCCATATATGCATAATTTTAGCACTTTTCCTGTATTTATGACTTGCTGCAAAATTTAACAAAAGCTTACTTTTCTACATCAATATACATCAATTGTTGTTAAGCTTTTATCAAAATTTTCTATCATTGTTTTGGTGTTAAACATTTCTAGTCACTTCCGATGCATAGCATGTAGGCAGTAACATTTGCACAGTGGGGTCATTTGAGAAGGAAGAATCCCAAGGCACTAAATTGTGCGAAATGGTGGTTTGTGAGGTACGACCACTTTCTAGAAAAAGGAACTTCCATGGTCAACTTGCAAGTATTGCTTATACTCATGTGGATTGTGAGAACTGATTGTTGGGAGAATATGGCTGGGACAGGAACCTCGGAAGTGAATACGGAACATGGTGAAGCAAGGGTTTCACCAGTTGACATGCATCTCTGCCAGTTACATGCTCTTTCTACCCCTTCCATTCCCACTTCCCTAGCTCTCTTATCTATCAAGTGCCACAAATTTTGTTTTTATGTTACTGGCAGAAGACCGACTGTGAAATTTATATTAAGAATTTTAAAATGGCTGCATAGCATGTATGGCTCCATTAGAGGCATTAATTTGAACTTCTTCAGCTTATTACTGCTGTACACTTAGGAATGGGGTGATATTTTTCCCTAGGTTCTAGAAAAGCATACACTAGGCATTTTACTGTATAAGGTGCCTGGGTGTTTTAAAAATGCATGTGGGACAAAGAATCCAAAATTTTTATAGGAAAATGTCAGGGCCAGGTATCAGCTTAGGGCCCAAAAATAATTATTAGCTGGTCCAGTTCTTACCCACATGCATATATAATATATCAGATCTAAGTTTAGACTGCTAATTTAGATCCTATGCATAAAACAACAAATGATCAACACAATGACATAATAAATGCTATGGAAATGGCACTACAATAGCAGATCTTCACCTCTCATCCTCTGACCTTTCCTACCTTTCTCAGCCATTTGCCCAACTTTTCTGTTTTCTTGACACATTACTCCATTTCCATATAGACAATGAAGGCTGGGGTTGTGCCTTATCTGGGTAGGCTCCAAGGACACAAAATATTAAACTTAAGATGCTTAATCAGTCAGAATATTAGCAGTTTTTCCTGGATAGGACCTCTCTAAGAGTGCAATAGTATTGACCATTTATAAATGAATGAATTTATTTATTAAAGCAGTGCTATATCAGGAACATATGTACTCCTTGTTAATGTTCTTAAAACATTTGTACCATAAAGCATTGTATTTAATACATTGTATTTTTTTCCATTGTACTCTTTGATTAGACTCATTCATATGTCTTAGTTTTTATGCACATTAATACATATCTTTACTTATTATTTTTTGTGATATTTACAACATTTTTCTGTTTGGAAGTACATATAACAAATGTTAAATCTGAGTCAACAAAAGGTCATATTACCTTTGTCCTTTGGTTTCCCACGAAATTCAAATAGAAGTGGTATGCTGCTTTAACTCTAAAAGCAGAAAGCAACTTAAGTACAAATCTTTCATAAAATGTTCCACTAGTCATGCCCAGCAAGGATAGACTTAGGTCTGCTATAATTACTTAGACATTCATTTATGTTGCATTGTATATTTCAGCAATAAGGTTTTTCCCAATGATTTCCACTATGAGATAAGGCCACTATTACTTTTTCACTTAAATATCACTGTCTCCTAAAATACAAACAAGTAAAACTGCCAATATATTCTGTAAATTACCCTGATATGCTATTTTAGGTCCTAATTTAGCAGATATTTCATACTCGATTGGGAAGTCAAATGAACAGGTGGACAACTTTAAACAAAATGTCTAAAATTAGTGTGTAAATTAAATTCATAATAAATTACAGCTTTGTTGAATATTTCCTCACCAAAATATCCTCCTTTCTATAATGTTAATCTAGGCTTCAAAAAATTTATAACAGCGTTTGTGATGACCTTATTCAAGCAAATCTGATGCCATTAGTGAACCTCTTCAACATAATATGTCGACAATAAGCATATTGAATAAATATAAATTACCTTTGTTAGCCACCATGTTACTCTACAAGATCTAGCTGTAGGAATGGGAAAAATTCAGCATTAAAGTGGATTTTATCAAGTAGGCAATGCATGCATTGAGTACAGACATATCTTTTGATATCATGGCTCGTTAAGGCTTGACTTAAGTCTCAAGTACAATACAGTCACTGGGACCCACCACATTGACCAGGGCAGCAGCAAAATAATAGTATCGTTTCAAAATACACTACAAACTTAAGGCAAAAAAAAATAATGAAATCCAATTGTAACACCCAAAAAATGTATTTTTCCACTGTATATAAATGGAAACGAATCCCAATATGGTTAAATGTAGGAAATAAATATGTCAACAGAATTCTGGACTTAAAAAAAATCCATTTAGCATCTAAACAATTCATACTTACAATTCTTGATTCAGTATTTGGAAAGAGGAAAGCCAATATAGCTCCATTGAGGAAATATAAATGGAATCTGAATATGACTGTCACTTTAACACTAGGTTCAGCAGCCAGAAGATAAATCTATAACAGAAAAGTTTACATCAAACCTCCAGATAACTTTTATTTCTTGATGAATAACTACTCACTAAGACATCACAATAAAAATTTATCAATATATATATATATATATATATATATATATATATATATATATATATATATATATATATATACATATTATTTGCAAAGCTTTCATAATTTTACCTTATCATAATTTAATCCCAGTCAAAGCAAATGATTTTTACACTTTGTCAACATCATAATTGAAATTAAAAAGTGAAACGCTTCCACAGAATGGGGTTTGTTCAATGTAAGACCATGGTTTCAACACCTAAGTGTCATCATCAGGCTCAGCATTGAAACCATAGCCATATGCCAATAAAAACCATGGGGTGAAATTATTGTTTCCATTATTAATTTCAAGATGGAATTCCACACAGTAGAGCCAGAAATTTTCTCCCTTGTCAAAAATATTAATTTCAACTTTGATTGATTATCATAAATTAATAAGACCAACAATAACTTCACAGACTAATAAAGCACATAAAGGACTATTCATACTTTTAAAATCTATTTTGCTGGGATAACAAAAGAAATAAAATTAATATTATTAACAGTAGTCAGCCAGTCAATGTAGCTTTTCAACAATTTCACAACAAGTGCATCAAGCTCTCTTAAATAGGTGGAGCTTAAATAAAACAGTTTCTGGCGTTAACTTGGCGGAAAATCTTCATACTGACGTTTTTATAAATCAAACCACTTTACCACGAAACCTGGGTCATGAAAATTAGAAATTTTATGTGGAAAAGTAAAGTGGTTTGATTTATAAAAACGTCAGGTGGAGCTTAGACCTCCGCCTAATAAAATGAAATTCGTAGTTATCATTTTAGGCATTCAAGATAACACAGGTAATACATAGCAGCACACTACATTTTCAGTAGATATTACAGAGTTACTGTTTAAAATGACTGACAAAATACAAGCAAAAAGATACGAATGACATTCTATGTAACATACTAGTTGAAAATTGTATGCTTAAGACTAAAATAAGTCTGGAAAGATTCTGGGCACTCAAGAGGAGCAGTTCAGTTAGCAATGTAGTTTCTTATGAAAATTCCTACTTTCCAAAAGAACTGCTGATTTATAATAAACTTTATTTATCTTAATCACGATATCAATAATAATATTTCAAATACAGCGACAGAAATGGGTAGATAGAAAGTTGCAACTGATGCTCATGCTAGAACTTTAAGTTCACGATGTGAACAAAATTATGCTGCAGTGTTTCATAGTGTGAAGAAATTCAAAGAAGATCTAGCAAACCCCTCAAAACAGTTATGTTGTACTATATCATCTTCAGATCACCTAAATATGATGCAGCACAATGAAGCCAGTAGTGTAATAAATTAAAATCTATTGGAAAAGTGCTATCATTTGTTCATTATTAAATTTTAGTCATGCTTTCAACCAAGATTTTTTACCACCTTTCTTGCAAGTTCTGCTTGACCTTCCACCATTTAAATAAATAACTATTGTCATTACACTACGTCCCCTGATATTGATGTATTTCTTGAAAATTATTCCTCATGCTCTGGCAAATATACCCATTGCTATATTGTGTTTAGTTGGATTATATGGTATAAAGTGCTGGATTTATTAACTTCGTTGCCCATTAGGAAATCATAGGTGATGAAGTGAGGAAGAGAAACTTAACAGAAACAGGTAATTAACAAAAACAACTGATTCAACACCCAAAACCTCAATTAAATGAAAATACACTAAGTGCACCTTCCCGAGACCATGGCTGTGGCTAACCATTACATGAATTCTAGAGTAATAACAGGTGGTCATGGGCAGATCTAGAAGATGAATCCTTCCCACAAAATCAAGAATTTATAATAACGGAGGTCTGGAAAATCCACTACAGCTTCTCAATTAAGATTGCAAGATGATTATCAATTAAAATCAAATCTCCACTTAAAGAAAATATCCATTGGCATATTTAACATCAGAAAATTGGCATTATGTTTCTATTTTGAAATATTTCCCCCAGTAAACTAACTGGTCACCTACATTTGAAATCGCATGATCTACCTATAGCAGCAGGAATTATGCATATTAATTGTGATACAGAAATAAATCATCAATTAGATGATAAGAGAATCAAGGGGAAATTTATAGAACCTAGACAAAAACCTGTTACAGAACACCGAATCCAGTTGGATCCAACAGATTAGCAAGAGAATGTCATGCCCTTGTAATCCTGCAAAAAGATGTACTCCCAGCTACATTGTAGCAGGATCCTGGTAGATCCTTCCCGAATCCTACTAGATTCATTCAGAACATTTAGAGGTACTTACACTACCAGTAAGCCTTTTTTTTAATAACGACTAGTTTCTCTAATTATAAATCTTTGTTTGTGTTGATGTAGAGAAAAATTAACCAAAGTTTTCCTCTAATGTCTTATTTCGTGACGGCAAGAACCAGATTACCAGACCAGAACAAACAATTACATACACTCCTATCATTACACTTACTATATTCTTTGCCTCAGACCTCATTTGAAACTATGTCTACAATCTATTTATAACAATAACCTTTCCGAACATCTTAAAACTATTTTTTCTCCAACATTACTCAATACAAGGTTGTATGCTGTAGGAGTGCCAGTAAATTTAATTTGATGAGAATTAATATTTTGTCTGCATAGGTTGCTGTCCTGATATCTTTTATGTAAAAGAAAGTAATTCGGACTTTAGTGTCAATTTATTCGCTATGTATCTAAATACATTGTGTATGAAGAGAAACTGTGAACTTATACTTGCCGGATACTGGTTTTTATGAACAGAAAATGAAACTATTGTAAAACGAGCAGTTTAAACAAATATTTACTTGCTTATGATGAAAGTAAACCGATCTATTTATTCGCATGCCGATCATATCAAACAACAATGAATGATTTGGTAATTTTGTTTTCCTAAATATTAAGTAAACAAAAACAGATCTATGGCTGGGTCAAAAACGTTGGTAACATCGTGTACCTCGGTATAAAAAAGATGGCGGGACTCTTAGGCTATGCAGTCAGCTATCGGTCATCAACAATTCTTAGTATGGTCATAGCAGTAATGAGTGAGTGAGTCACTGTCATCTAACACCATAATTTTATATGGAGAAAAAAACGGGGTGGAATCAGTGGGGTAAAGTCTTTTGCTCATACACCGGAAAGGGGAATAGAAAATAAAAATGGATTAAGTTATTTTTTCGCTATTACACGTTTAGCGAAATTTTATCCTGACAACAGAGTAAATTTTCAATGCTTCGAATTCCCAATTTTATTGGGGTATGCAAAAAAACCCTGATGTTGCTGCTCTATCTTTGAGGTGATTGGAAGTCTCCTCAGTGGAACACCAATTTAAAACAATTTAAATATTAGCCTCGAGTAGGATTCTACCCAAAGAAAAGTAGGGTTCGTTGACAATTTGATATTACTCACTATGCCAGAAAATCAAGCAAGCAATACCTTAAACATTTCATGCATTAAGATACCAAGTAAATTTATCGTCCAAGTTTGTGCTTAAATAACAACTAACCTGTACAGCAGTTACTACATGGCAAGGGTTGAGGAGAAATATCACAGTCCGAGAAGCAAATTTGAATCCAATCTCGGCCCCCCAAACAAGACATAAAAGTACTAACAGCCAATTTTTCTTATTTCGATCACTTGAACTTTCTACTCCCAGGCTATATTTTCTGCCAATCAAAGAAGAATAGGCGACTTTGTTTTCTTTGATCAACTCATTCGTTCCATGCCGGGATTCCCTTTCAGCATGTTTGCAAGCACCAGGTTCCCCGTCTTCTTTGACAGATTCGATCACATTGTGCTTCGGTGATTTGTTTCCTGGACCCTCCAATTTACTCCGTGGTAATCGAGGAATATTTTTAAAAGAGGGGTTATACCGAGCGCAAATTAGAACTCGAATGGCTATTCCAAGAGCAACAACACTTTCAACAATCCGGATATGCATAGGCATAAACGCAGCACATTCTGGACCACCCTCACCGGGTATGGAAACGTTAACACCAGCCACAGCCCAGTCAAACATTTCAAAAAAATATGATCTACGCCAATTTCTTACGATACTTTTTCATTTACAAGATGTATAACCTTCTACCCGTAGTATTTCCTTTTGCTAGCTGATGATATTCAGCACCACTTTTCCCATTCCTGTAATTAAATAAAAGTAATTATTAGCAAGACCTCTGAACTAACGTACTTTTTGTTGACATTCGTTTGGTTCTCAACGAGATAAAATAAATCCGCAAATAATTACGTACGCTAAAAACTATAATTGAATTAATATGACGCCAAAAATTAACACGATCGTATTTAACAGAAAAACGTTATTACGACGAACGATTCTTAGTGTATAGCAACGGTAACAACCAACCACACGCAAATATGAGCCTTTCATGAATGAAAACGCCCTTGAAAAGTTAGCAGACGTTGAAATGCATGCAAAAAACATGTATTAAAAAGAAGAAAACAATCACTCACAACGATAAAGATAAAAGTATAATCACTACAGTCAAATCTCCAATCTGTAAGTGGACCCGCCACGCGTAAAATCTGTCATACGTGTGGGTCACGTTTCTCTAATGGGCATTAAAACTGCATTCAGGTCAAGTCCATTTGCGAGAGAGCCATAATAACTGAATTAGTTAAACACCACAATATTTACCTGTCTCGTGATATGGGACTAGTTGCCGCAAATTCCTGTACCGCATTACCGCATTAAGGCGATTAATGCCATTGCTGCCCTCTTACGACTTTCGCAAAATTTCATCATGCTGCTGCGATCTTGATTGAGTAATTTTTATCAAATCAAATAATTATTACATGGAATAAGGAGACAATAAGTAAATAACTCCATTATTGAAAAGTTCGTTATATTATTCATCATCATAGAATCTATTTCTAGCATTTTCATTTTATTCTAGCAGACTAAATTCCATCTTATAATTTTCGGAATTAAGCAGTCATGTGTTTTGTTAACTCAATTGTTTACATGAGTGGTGGGAGATGTATGCATATACAGTATTAAAGTGTACACGCAAATCTGCTCGTGTTATATTATTTGTTATTAGTTTACGGGGGTAGGTTAAGTATCCTCTGTTTTAATTGTTAATAATGCAATGTTATCTGTGTGTCGAGAATAAAGGATGGGAAGGTAAGATTTCTTATTGCCTTAATTTTGCTCTCCCAAGTAAATTTCAGGAATGCGTTTTTAAAATAATAATTTGTATATTTCAGACACAGAGCTTGGCGTAACCTCGTCAAGAAAATGAGAAGAAAGCGCTTGCGCCGCATGCGAGCTCAGGATAGGGATGCTCTTCTTGATGCTGGTAAAATAGTATTATTCATTCTCCCTATTATTTATCGTGTATATTTATTTCCGTCTTTAATTTTTTAGTATTGGAGAACAAGTGCAACAGCTGGGTAATGAGTGTGCTGTTACTCTTCTATGTCGTTCTAAATTCATGATTTATGTTAGCGCATTTTACTTACTCTAGATGTCTAGATGTTTTCAAATTTCTATTGAGAAATACTAATTCCTACGTATCCAATTAATTGGATGCCCAATTCCATTGTAGTGCCTATCAATAAAGTTCCATTATTTTTGTTATCGAATTCCTTCATATCCCATGTGGTTATGGTTCACAGTGAGTAATACCGTTACATTTTTCTGTCAATTTAGAGGAACAACATCCGCTCTACGCATCGTCTTTACCCCGAAAAATGAAGTTTTAAAAACATTACAAGGTGTTTGTCATACTTAAAATCATGTAGAGCCCTCGGCTATTTCTTAAAAACGCCTTAGTTCACAAAATGCATTTAAACTGGAATGCGCAGTTACTAATATAATCCGCCAAATAAAACGCTTTGTGTCCTTGTAGCTTATGGGAAACGCAGTAAAGAATATTTCACAAGAAACTTCATTTCAGAAAATAGGAAAATGTTTGCGTTACTACCTATAGATGTTTTCCCCGTTAGTTCCACATAAATTTAGACCGCTGTAAAGGCCGAAGTGCTGTTGTCCGACTAATGCAAAATAAATAAATGAAAGTTTAATATACCGGATCATATTTTGATAGATTGCTTTTAAATGATCAGGAAAATACCCCTCAAATCATTCCAAGGCATTCAGATTTTCAAAAGTGGATGACATGGGGCATCATGTGAAGGTTTTGAGATAAGATAAAAATGGCCGTTTTTAAATGTTGCATATCATTTCAGCATTGGATGAAGATTCCCAGAACAATATAATGTGCAAAACTTTGGAGTAGAACTCCCCATAATATAAGGAGATCAGAACAACTAGTAATACTGTGTGTACATATGAATTTTGCTTTGAGTAATGTAGTTGCCTTGTCTCTCCTAGATCTCAATATGATTAAGTAATTTGGGTATTCAATAAAGTCAAGTGAAATGGCTATCCAATGCAACATAGAGATGTTCAAGGAAAAACACCATTATTATTAACCCAAATTTAGGTTGTTGTGAGGGTAGAGCTTCCTAGTAGTAATCCAATATGTGAAATTCATACGTCAGGATAGGAAGCTTAATTAATTATTATTGGTATCCAACCACTTTAGGTAGGTTTTTGACAGACAGTCTATAAAGTTCTACAACAATCCATGTCCTTTCCTCCTAACAAGACACAACTTGACATCTGACACTATAGTAAGCCCTTCTTTAATTCCACATACTTTCTTCCTCTAATCATTCTCTCTAACCTATACATCTTATTCGATAATGTAAGAATTAACATGCATCTATAAATGTTTAACATTTTTGAGCACTTTGTACAATTTTTATAAGCAAGTAAAGAGGGAATTGGTGATAGAGACGTTAAGTAAATATGGGAAGAATAGTCTCTTTAAAACTTTGTTATGGAAAGTAGTTTTGTACAGCGTGGAAACATGGTTGTTAAAGCAAGGTGATAGGTGCAGATTGGCTATTGAAATGTGGGTGTGGAGATAAGTGGAAGAGGTGAAATGGGTGAAAAGTAAAACAGACAAGGTGCTTGATATTTTGTGAAAGAATAGGAGATTGTTGGTAGAAATTCAAAGGAGGCATGAAAAATGGATGCAGACGATTTGTTTGGTGATGGAATTTTAGGGACTTTGATAGAAGGGGATAATGCTAGACAAGCAAGAATGGGGTAAGGTAGCATAGGCATATAGGATGAAATGGAAGGAGGAAGGAAGGTTCAGTAGGAACAATCATCTAGTTATGGTTGGTTATTTACATTGAGTTGTAAAAATATAGGCATTTATTCATTCTGTTAATAAGTTGAATATTCATTTTGCATCTCAGTTTGCTCATTGTTAATTTTAATTTGAGGTTTAAGTTCTTTGTTGAAGTACTGAGATTAACAAGAACTATTCAGGGTTTTAAATTAAAGTTAGGTGAAAAATTTCAAGAAAATGCGGGAGATGCCGCAACACTTAACTTTTAACGGAGTCATCCCCTAACATGCATTAAAGTTAGGTGGCTGTATTTAGTGCCCCATGATGTTAATTAAAAGAATCATAGAAGTAAAGAGTTCACAATAATTGGGCCAAAACTTATTCTCCATGCATAGGAAATATAGTTTTTACTCAACCCCTTGATAGTGCCATGAGACATTCATCCTTTTAATTAGCTCACTTTCACTTAAGATGGTGTTTAGGGAAACTTTAGCCAAAGTCATTGCATAATATGTAAAGATTAAGACTGGAGCTACATCAGAGGCTGAGCAGTTATCTTGACTTATCTTCTTGACAATGGTGATTTATCTATAGAAGACTGGGAATAATTATCTTGGTTGATGAGATCTCTTTGAGGTGTAGCATAATTGTATTTAACTAACCAATGCGAGGAATTCTTTTTCCCATTCATTTCTCAGTCAAAGCAATAGAAAACAAATCATGATCATAGCATTAGCTTTCCTTGGTAGAAGATGCTAACACTTGTCTTATTTCCGTACAGTGAATTTCAGAGTAATATTTAGATGAGAATGCCCTAGATTTGACTTTAAACCACAATTTTATTAACTTTTGAGGGGATTGTCCGTCTGGTGCATCCAACCTGAATGGAAATGAATCCCCATTGATTACTTCTAGTGGGTTTTGAAAATTTTAATTAATTTTTAATATGAACTTGGTGTTTTATTAATTTTTCAGCCAGAAGAAAGAATGAGTTGTCACCTACATATCAGGCATGGGCAAAAGAGCAGGAAGCATTGGAGCAGTTTCGTGAAGAAGAAGAAACCCGGCTGAGTGAAGAAAGAAATAGGCAGTGGTTGTTGGCTGAAGTTGAGGCACAGATTTCTTGGCGCTCTCACCAAGAGAAGGCCCGAAAGGCTAAAAAGGAGCGGGAAGAAATGGAGGTATGGATTAATAAATTTTTCGCACTGAATTGTGTATGTAATTTTTCTATTTTTCATGTTCCAAAATACCAGATAAATTGCTAGGGTATAATCAATGCATTTGAATAATAAAAGGTATCTACTTACAATTGCCATTGTCTTTGAAACTATTGAAGTTAGTAATTTATTTGAAAACTTAAACAAACTAAGTAACATTTTTTTTACCTTCATGAAGCAAATACACCGGGAAAGCACCAGATCTTAATTTTTTTACCCATTTTCTCTCTCTGCATTGAGATGGAATTTGACAAAGTCTATATCATAGGTACTGATTTACATGCAGCATCTGCAAGCTGGAATGAAATCAAGTTATTTTAATTAACTTATAATGCCCGAATATCATTACTGCTGTTTAATAATTAGTACACCAATATTTTAATATACCAATAGGTTAACAACAATGAAGTATTGATTGGGCTGAGTGCCCCATAATCAATGAAGATGGGGAGTTCATAGTAATGTGAAAAAAAAAAAAGAACAAGGAACTCTCACTCACAGGCAACAGTCACTTTGACTCTACTACTTAGGTTTCTGGAACACAGTGACCCTTTTAAGTCTCAATCACACTCATATTCAGCGTTTTGTGAGGAAAAATTCCTATAGCGGAGACCCATCAGTCATGCTTAAATGATTAAAATGGGTGGAGAAGAGAAATACCATATTTCCCAGCCCGTAAATAAACTTTTTTTACTCCAAAATGTGCTCTAAAACCAAACTGCATCTTATGGGCCAACAGTGTATGGGGATGACTTCATCCTATAAGTCGCAAGCTGATTCACCAGGAAAAATATGAGGGGATACCGGAAAATAACCTAAGTTATTTTTTTTAAGCTATGCATTTTTTTACAAAACAACCTAATCACCTTCAAAGTACTCTCCATTACACATAATATATTTGTCCAATCTGCGATTCGATTTCTGGAAACATTTTTCAAATTCATTGTGTTTTTATGCCCAAGAGCTCCTGTCTCATTGTTCTCTTTACCGCTTCCATGTCATCTAAAGATTGTTCTTTCATTTTCCTCTTCATTTGAGAAAACAAGAAGAAATCACACAGCAAGGTCAGGTGAGTAAAGGATGTGAGGCAGGGAGTCAAGTTTTTGGCAAAATCTGGTGCACTGAAATGGCTGCATGACCTGGTGCATTGTCGTGGTGGAAAAACCATTCCTTCATCTCCCACCAATCGGATCTTTTTGTCACACACTGTTATGCAATCTTTTTAAACTTCCAAATAGAAATCATGATTGACAGCTTGATCTGTTGGGACGAATTCATTCCCACTCACATAGAAAAAACAAATGTGAGCATTGTCTTGAGGTTTAATTCCACTTGATGAGCTTTTTTTTTGGGCCAGGTGACAATGAAATTTTCCACTGGCTTGATTGTTGTTGACAGATGTCCTGAACAAGGTTTGTCATCAAGCGCCTTTTGACCTTCTTTGAAATGAGAAAACTAGTGCTACAGTTTTTACCATAACCCAATCCTTGTAAGCTGTTTTTAACATCACGACAGTTTCTGCTGTATTTTTCCCGAGGAGGAAGCAAAATTTCACACCAGCGTTCTATTCACTTAAATTTGCAGTGATGAAAAATAAGGAGCAAGCGAAACTGCTTTTACAAAACGAATTGTGACTGAACACAAACTTCCCAGACGACAATGCCTGTGCAGGAACCATCTTGAGAGATGGTTGAGGCTGATACTTTGTGGAAATCCATTTGTAATGCATGAAGAAAGAATCAAAGACTTAGCGTCGCCACAGCAAAAAGTGGAACATTTTTCCTTTGGAAATGATAAGTCCAGACATGCCAACTCTCCCGATTTAAGCGGGAGACTCCCGATTTTTCCTTCTTACGTTCTTGATGAACTGTTCAAATTGTGTACTTAGCTTAACATGTTAATAAAGTGTGACATTCATTAAAAATTGGCAAAGTGTCATAAAGGGATTAAGGTGCCATGCAAATATTGTGGTAATTAAAAGTGATTACTTCGTGATACACTTCTAAAAATCTCCCGATTTTTCATTTTGAAAGTTGGCATGTCCTCCCGATTTTTCATTTTTGAAAGTTGGCATGTCTGTAAGTCTTTGATTCTTTCTTCTTTTATTGAAATTACTAAGAAAATAAAAGTAATCAGCAAAGGGCTAACCTAGGTTATGGTAATGAGGGTGACTGTGCTACACAAACCAGAGTGGGAGTGTGTGTGATTCTTATTATTTTCTCTTTCCCCTATTTAATGTATTTAAGCAACCCACTCCCCAAAGATTATGGCCTAGGACAATCATCACAATCATTTATTCCACCGTCGGAGTAATGTAATACCAACTTGTCTAGATAAAAACCTGCTTCTTGACCTGTTCCACATCCATAAACTGACTTGTGGATGCTGAAGGCTGCTATATAGTGAAAGACTCTCTGAAGCTTGACAGTCAGATATTGGTTCGAGTTAATTTCATGTCACAAAGTAGCTACAAACTTCTAATAAATGTTATCTCATACAAATTGTTTATTTGCTGTGTATATAATAACATAATGTCTATGATTCCTTTAAAATAATTTTTCTTGTAGCTGCGCATTCGAATGGAATGGGAAGAAGAACAAAAGAAACAAGAATTGATAGAGTTGGAGAAGAAGAAAGAGCAGGAGGAAAAGTTGCAAAAGCAGGTAAGGAGTTATTCTTTTACCAGCTATGTAGTATCATACTGTGATAGCTTCCACTAATGCAGAAAGGTGCGTTTTTAAGAATTTAATGCTAAAAAATAAGCTCTTGAAGTAAAAAATAAGGTCATCATTCTTGATGGCAAATGATCCTCCTTGAGTCTATTTTTATTCAATTGAACTCATTTTGAATCCTATTAATTCAGTGTGTGTGCATTACTAAGTTCTTCAGTAAAAGAAGAGAATTTTGGTTCCTTTATTTAAATGAACAATTGTATTTTTTTTAGGAGGAACTGTTGAAGCAGATCATAGAATTTGTTGATAAGGTAAGGTGCAGCTTTCACATTTTTAACTCGGTCATGTATTTTTGCATTGTCCCATAAAATAAAACCCTCTGTTCATTTCCTATATTGTTAGCCTTATCATATTTAATCATGATATCTTGTTAGTTAATTTAAACTTAAGTTATAATAAGAGACACATTTTTCAAATATTCAATTTTTCACTTTAAGTCTACCTTTTTTAGCTAGCTTTAGTTTTCAATGTTGTTGAATTGAAATTTTTGTTGGACATTGTAAAAGTAACATTTTTGTGATTGCAACTCTTCAGAGAAAACAAAGTATAAGTCCTTTGCCAGCTCTTTCAACTGTAATTAAGAATGTAATATTCCTGATGTTGTTTTCCAAATACTTCAGGCATTCACCTGCAAGTTTGACCTGTTGTACAAGTATGAAATGTGGCTTTGTTCCAAAAAAAATTCGAAAGAATGGTAAAAAGATTTTATTCAAAGTATAGTTCATGACCCATTAATGTAAACTAATGGTAATTGTCATGAAAAAAAATGACCTTATGTTGCCTCTTTTGGTATTCTGGTCTTTTTTCAAGCAGTGAACGGTTTAAATCGAACAATTGTTGTTGTTAGCATTCATTATTAACTGTTTCACTAGGTTTTAACTGCTGATAATAGACCACACCCTTCTGGTCCCACCAAACACAAGCATCATCTTTCTGCCAAAGCAAGTCGGTCTTGTGGTCGATTTGGATGGTGCCCCAGGGTGTGGTTTTTGTGCTTGGGATTCTCAAAATAAATCCACTTTTCATTACCAGTAATGGGACAATGCAAAGACGACTTCCTTTTGAATTGTGCAAGCAAAATTTCGCATGTGCTTCTGAGAGGCAAATGGAGAGGTGCTCCTCTCCATCTGCTTGTCATCCTACTCATGTGGTACACATCTACTGGTCTTCTGAACCTTTTCTATCTCTCTTAGGCAATTGGAAACAGCTTTTTGACTGATTGCTCTGAGAATTGTTTTTGTGTTTCTGAATCATCTTCGTCCAACAATGCTTGCAATTCCACATCTTCAAACGTTTTTTGCAGTTTTCCGTGTTCCTTGTCTGCAACATAGAAGTCACCACTTTTGAAATGCTGAAAACATCATTCACATGTATCGTGCAATGGAACATATTCACCATAAGATTCTCAAAGTAATTGGCATGATTCAGCAGCAGTTTTCTTCAAATGAAAACCAAAACTTAATGCTGTCCACAAATGCTCTCTGTTTGGCATAAATGCTAGCATACTACCTTGATCAAAAAGTTCCCGGAATTTATTCAGAAAATTAAAAATACAAGTTTATTCATCTAAATCTATATTGTCCCCTTCAAAGTAATCCCCATCGACTGCAACACACTTATGCCAGCGCTTGATCCAATCCTCGAAACATTTTTTGTATTCGGTTTTCGGTATGTCCATCAGTGCTTCCTGCGATTTTTCCATTACTTCCTCTCGCCTGCTAAAACACGTTCCCCGTAATGGTTTTTTAACTCGATTGAACAGAAAGAAGTCACAGGGAGCCAAATCAGGTGAATTCGGTGGCTGTTGGATGGTATTTGTTGCATTTTTCGTCAAAACATTACGAATATTGATAGCACTGTGCGACGGTCTCGACGCACTGTGCGACGATTTCTGGTCTCTTTCGGCGAATTGCTTCACACAAACGTCTCATAACGCCCAAATAATACTCTTTGTTTACTGTTTGGCAAAAATTCATGATGTACTACACCGTTGTAATCCATGAAAACCGTCAGCATTGCCTTCTTTTTTGACTGAAAACGACGTGGTTTTTTTGGTCTCGGCTCATTTGGTGAACGCCATTCACTTGCCTGATGTCTGGATTGCGTGTCGTACTCATAAACCCACGTCTCGCCTCCAGTAATGATCCTTTTGATGAATGTGGGATCGGATTCAGCCTCGCAAATCATGTCTTTTGCGACGTCAACACGGTCTCTTTTTTGCATGAAATTGAGGTCTTTTGGCACCAACTTTGCTGCTACACGACGGAAACCCAAATCATTAACCACAATGTCTTGGGCGGATCCATAGGCAATGTTCAAGTCCTCCGCTATTTCTCTGATGGTTAATTTGCGGTTATTGAGCAACATTTCTTTTACTTTATCAATTTTTTCACCGACTTTCGATGTCGATGGTCTGCCACTGCGTTCATCATCTTCGATTGACTCACGACCACTTCTGAACCGCTCGTGCCACTGGTAAACGACCGTTTTTTTTTAGAGAATCGTTGCCGAAACACTTTTCCAACATTTCCAACGTCCGTGCGCCACTAAATCCATTTTTTACGCAAAATTTAATACAAGTTCGTTGTTGCAAATTTAAATCCATTTCTGCAATTGTAAAAAATCGCCAACACACACAGAGATAGATGTACTCTTGGCTACGTAACTTTTGCAAATGTCAAGTTATGACACTAAGATTTAAAGGGAATATCAACAACAGATGTACCAATTTAACAAAAAAAACAGAACTCAAATCGGAACGATGGGAGCGCCACACGGTGGTTATTCCGGGAACTTTTTGATCAAGGTAGTATTGAGCACAGCAACACAACACTATGCAAACACTTTTTCAATTTATCACTCTTTCATGTCTGACACTTGATGATGGCACAAGTGTCAAATCATTATACCACAAATTGCATTGATGCACCATCTGTTGTCTGAAATACGCATTTCGTACTTCTACACCTGGTAATCATTGACAGCTGTAAAGAAAATAATTTTAAATGTATTCAGACATGAGTTGCATGATATGGCTAAGAAATTCATCATGGAGTTTTAGGAAATGGAGTTGAGTAAAAGGATAGAAATCTTTGATTTATTTGATAGGACAGGAATTAATTCATTCATCCTGAAATTGGAAGATCCATATTTCTGATACTAGTCTTGGGGTAAATGTATCTGTTTGAAATATACATCGGTCTGTCTTTTACTTGTGTTGATCAATTTTTTGTATCCTATGACCTTCTTTGTCTATCTACCTAAAAGACCCATTGGTGAATACATTTAAGTACCATATTTTAGTAGAGAAAGCAACCTCCTATGTGTTTAACAGTATAAATAATTAATAAAATAAAGGTCGGCTCTACTCCATAAGATTGATGCAAATAGACCCCCTGCCACACACCTTTTGTGTGGCTCACAGGGTATTTATGTAGATGTAGATAGGTCCCCTATCGGTCCTTTTTATAATTCGGCAAATTTTTCACAAATAGAGGAGTAATTCCATGAAAGGAAATTATGCGAAAAAGTGAACACCCCTAATTAATCAAGAAAATGTTGCATTCTTTTTATAATTTCATCTCATCAAGGACTGTTTCCATGTTTTTACTTCCCATTTTTCTTATCATTACAAAGAAAACTGATTTCTTTATTTTTAATGTAACAATTGTCCAGCTTTTAAGAAAGCGTATTTTAGTTCAGTTAGTCCACACGTTGTCTACAGTACACTAGATCTTGAAACTTTTGCTAAGCATAGTTGTATTTCCTTTTAAGTGCTCTTTGTCCATTTTCAAGCCCTTCTAATCAGTAATTACCAGCCCAACCTGATTTAAGAAAAATCATCCCATTCCTTCGTAGATGTAAAGTATCTTTCATATTAGATATCTTTCTTGTCTTTGTGGATTCTTGTGTATTTCAAATTTGATGTATGGTGAATGATTTGGCATCAGTATAATTTGAATGGCAATGCCTGCCTGTCTGTGATTAAACTCTAAACAATGGATTTTATTACTAGTTTATTGTTTTTCCAGGGAGGAGAGCGCCCTTCTTTTGCTAATGATGTAAATGAGACAAATCCTAATAAGCCTCTATGTCCTTTCTTCATCAAAACTGGTGCTTGTCGTTTTGGAGATAGGTGCTCAAGGTAGGGTTTTTATTTATTTGTTACCTATTGCATTAGTTAGAGTGGGACTTTATGGTAAAAGCTTGACATTGCTAATCTTTGGTTTTTATTGCATACTTGGAGGTTTTCACATAAAAAACTGATCTATTTCAATGAATTAATGAATAATTGAATCATAATTTATTTCCCCAATTGACAAATACATAGTATGGTACAAAATATCATACAATTATGTAATTCTATAAGGTACGTCAAGAAGTACAGTAACATATTCCACCTTATGAATTTTCTGGAGAATGTTATTTATGTCTCTTCGGCTATGTAGCACAGCATCCTTCATGTTAAAATCATATGCTGAACATTGTCATAGTAATGGCTGTGGCCAGTATTGAATGCCTCACCTGAAGGTAATTCATTGGAATCCAAGCTAATTGTTTTGTTCTGTTTTTGGTATTGAAAAAGTTTATACCAACACATTTTTGTACTCCTGTCCAAAATTAGTTTTCAGCATCAGGAATGTATTATAGTGGATACTGTATTGAACTGGATGTTTTGGTGTTCAGTAAGTACTGGCTCTCTAAGGGAATGACAAGAGCAGGGTGAGGGAAAACTTTAAATAATAATGTGGAAGGAGTCTTGTGTTGGAGTTGTCATGCAGATTTAGGTATTGCCTATTGATGATGGTCCTTAATATGTATTGTCATAATCTTTATTTTTCATTGTTGTGATAAGGATCAAAATTCAAATATGTTTGACACTTATAGCAAAGTGGATTTTTTGAAATTGAAACTCATTTCACATTATACAAAACTAAGTTTTAAAGTCACCTTGATGCACTTTGTAATATTTATTATGAACACTTATAGATAGAATTGTCTGCTTGATTGTTGAATTTGTTATGCATTAGTCAGTATTTTTCTCCACAGTAAATATTTTGTTTTAATTTAATTAACCTGCAATATTATATGTTTTTAGGAATCATCCAAGACCTGCTCTCAGCAAAACTATACTGCTGTCAAATTTTTATTCACATTTTGGCATGGATCAGTCAATGCTAGATGAGTATGATTCAGATTTACTTCTGGAATATGAGGATTCAGAAACATATCAGCACTTTCGGTAAGAATAAAAATTTATTTTTAGTATACAAGACCTTAAACCTTGAAAATCTCATAGAAAATAATTGTTTTCTATCTCTGTGTTACTTTTTATAAGTTTTTTAATGTGAAAGGGGACCTAATATGAATGGGAGAAGAAATTATTTTGAGTTTGTTTTGTTGGAGTTAGATACATTTCTATCTCAACCTAATCCAATTGTCATATATACATGGCTCTTTGTGTCAGAATGTTCAATAATCTTCTACTCACATATAAAATTTGACTTACAAATCTCAGTTGGAAAAGGTCATCAGAAATGCCACATTTGATAACTGTTCACTTTGAGAATGTGGGTCTTACCATAGATAAGAGAGTCATCTTCTTTGCTGCTGGCGAACAGTAAAAGATAATGTTCTTTTGAAATAGTTTTTTTTCTCAGTTGTCTGTTCAGGGTTCATTAGAATTTACTTTGGTAAACTTGGTTGATTTTGAAATAATTATAATAGTGTTAGAACAAATAATTGGCAATTTCTTGGCAAGAGATACCATAAAAGTAATCAAAGGTGAAATGACTCATAAGTTTACTTATTACTCAATAAAGTAGTTAAATGAATGGGTTTTATATTTTGCTGGTATGCAATCGCAGATTAACATTCTAAGTGCATGTGTTTCGTTCATTATTTTTTTAATTTTCTGTTTTATTACAAAAACCAGAATTGAAAATTGGTTAGTTAGATTTACATTTCATTTAATAAAAATATTAGTAATTTTATTTTCTCTTATTTTAATTTCACTTTCAAAGAGAGTTAGTATTGTGGCTCGTCCATTAGGGACTGACTACCATATTTCAGTTATTAATGGCATGTCCATCACAGAGATGATACACATACAAATTACTGGTGGATATATAACTAGAGACCCATTAATAGTACATAAAAGTGTAAGTGGGTTTCCTAAATGGTGTAGTACCTCAGTATCATTGGTATCAGAAGCAGCATGAATAAGTGAGCACTTGCTCACCTAGAGTTTATATTAAAAAGTAGCGAGTCTTTCCTGATACATAATTTTAACTTCCAATCCTAGGATTTTATAAGCGAATATCTGTTATTTTAGGTTTTCAGTTCTGTTTTCAAATACTCAAGAAACCAGAATGAATGTTCCGAGTCCAAATTTTGGTTTTATAAAACTTTTTAAACTATTGTATTTACAAATAAGTTAACTTGAAGTGTGAACTTGAAGGACGATGAAGTGCGGCTAATGGAAAAATGGGGATATATCCAAAATGAATGGAAAATATAGTCATAATATGAACGGTTTATATAGAAACTCTCCTTTTTCATTCCATGTGATTAATTCAAGGTTTTTTGCAATGGAAAGTACATTTTTCTAATTTTTCAGCAATTTTATAAGGATGAAAATATAGATTTACAAGAACATAAAACTATCATAAAGTGAATAGGAGAACATATTTTTTTCAGAAAGCCAAACCAATCACATAGCCAGAAAAAGACAAATTTTTGGCTAAAGTCGAGTTTTAAAAAATATCGCTAAACCAGATTCATATTCATCAAATGAAATGTCAATTGAAATGATGCATTGTAGAGTGTTAATGACTAATATGATGTATAGTAAAGCTATGAATTTGCTTGCCTTAAAGGAAAATATGAAAATCCTTATGGGCTAATAATAAATTCAAGGGAAACGACAATGGGAAAGTATGGACATTACAAAAATGTTTAAATTAAATCGTTAAATATCACTGACAACTTTTGAGTTTGTGAAATTATAAACCTTGAAGAAATCCAAGGTATTTTAAACTTGAATTTTTAAAAAGGTATATAGAATTTTTGAAGCATTTCACTAGGTTTGCAATTATAATTTTATTAAAATTTGAGGTACTGGAAAGAGAGAATAGTACAGGTAATCTGCAAAATGGATAATCCACACATGGATGGATAGTCAAGAGTATAATACAATATGATAATTAAATTTCTCGGTGTTTTGATACATTATTTTTGATTGGAAGTTGCTGTTGTGAATATAATTCTACAGTACATATTCAATTTATGCTCTTAAATCCAAATTTTAATTTAGTGTACACAGATACAAATTCATCCATATTTCCCTTATATTTGGCAGATAATGGGATATATGCTACCATCTACCTATTCTAGGCTTAACACTGGTTGAAAATACCTACATGAATGATAGATAGATAGTCGTCTTTATGAGCCATAACGTCATGTAATAGAGGCAGTAATGAAATCCTTACCTGAAATACAATGGATCATTATATTTCTCTCTAATTTCTTCCTTATTTGATGTAGCAGGGTGAACCTGGCTGTTGTAATTTCTTGCAGAAATGGAGTATTTGGGAAAACACCTTGCTGCTACATTTGGTATTTTATATTAAAGTTTGAGTAATTGTCATCAACATTTTATTTTTACAGGTTGTTGGTTCATTACACTGTGATATGGTGAAATAACACCTAATCACTAAATGGTGTAATGGTAACCAACTCACAAAACTTAATCTTATCTGTGTATCCTTTACTAAAAGACTATGAAGAAATTATTTTTCCATCAAGTGTTACTGGTTAAGTTTGTGCGTATTAATTTACGGCAAAGAAATGACTTTTAGCTCAGAATTAGCCTTAACTGCGTTATAAGATGCATGACAATCTGGTGCCAGTCAAGTATTTTTCTTTGGATGTTGAAAAAGTTTTAACAAGAAAGCTAAGGATGATTCTGATGTACAGGATGGGTGGTTGCTGGTAAGATTAAAGTAAAATAGTTTGGCATAAATGGGCATTGGTTAAATGTTTTATCATACTTAGATGTAAGACCAGTCACATAAAATTCTCTCTTTTTAGTAGTTTTTCCAATAACTAATGCCCATAAATCCATATCACAGAAAATGGTTTGAATGTTATGTAAATCATGGCCTCTAACCAAAATTGTATCCACTTTCTTAGGCGTACATACAAGACATTTGTCAGTACATATCTTGTTTTGCGTAATTTTATATAAATATGGAGGTTTATACATGAAGCTGTTTGGGGTCATTTTGTGTTGTAAACTACATCATAATACTGTTGAATTTTATAGAGAATCAAAAGAATATTTTAAATAGAGAGTCAGTCTCCAGTAATTTAGGAAATTGTCTTAACACATTGTGAAAAGAAGTGCAAAGTCGTTCCCCGGCACTATGTGATTCCAATATTTATTTTAAAACAATCTTTATGGACTGAGTTTTTTTTCAGCATCATTCTCAAAATGTACCTACAAGGTGTGTTCAAAAATTAATGAGAATTATAATTTTTCGGACAATAATATTTATTTATTCTTATGCAATGATGTTGTCACCTTCAAAGTAGTCCCCATTGGAGATTATGCACTCATGCCAGTGCTTCTTCCAATCCCCGAAACACTTCTCAAACTCGATCATTGAGATAGCCTTAAGTTCTTTCAGCGATGCACTTTTAATGTCATCTACGGCTGTAAAACGACGGCTCTTCAAGGTTCTCTTAATTTTTGGAAATAGGAAAAAGTCACACGGAGCCATATCTGGCGAATATGGAGGCTGGGGCATCGTTACAGTATTGTTTTTGGCCAAAAATTCATGAAAAAGCAATAAAGTGTGAGCTGGTGCATTATCGTGGTGCAAAAGCCATTTTGGAATGAATTTTGCTGTGACGCGTTTCCTACCCAAAAAATTGGAAAAATGTCATGACATGCTCCAATCGATATGCCAACATCATCAGCGACCTCTTTAATTGTGATTCGGCGATTGTTCATAACCATTTCTTTCACTTTTTCCACATTTTCATCGATTGTTGATGTGCTGGGGCATCCAGGGCGTTCGTCATCTTCAAGGTCTTCACAGCCCTCTTGGAAAGGCTTATACCACTCGTAAACTCTTGATTTACTCATATCAGACTCACCATAGCCCTTTGTCAATATTTCACACGCTTTGTTACACTTTATTTTATTTTTTATGCAAAATTTGATACAAATTCTTTGATCCATTTCTTTTAACAAACGAAAATTGCCGAGCTCATTAATCACGTCTAACCTTAGTGACTGTCACAGACAAAGTCCACAATGAAAACAGCTGAAAGTTTTATCACAATTCAGGGGCATGTATACCAACATAATAAAAAAAAAGTTTGACAATCGGACTCCCCAAGCCCGCGAAATGAAAAAATTCCCGTTACTTTTTGAACACACCTTGTATATTCCTAAAGTGGTTCTCAACTTGTGGTCTGTGAAATGTGTGATCCATTCAACTTTTTTTGGTTGTCCACATGGATACAAATTTGCATATACTAAGATAACAGGTGCATCAAGTCATTGACATAATCTGTTTACTGTGGAAAAGACATGCATAAAGAAGATAAACTAAGCATTTGAACAATTGATAAATAAATTAATATGTTTAATATATTAAATCATGTATTTCACAATAAGGAAGTGAGTTTAATGGAGGAAGTACAAGGTCTGTCCAATAAATATGCGAACTAGTGCAATCTGGTGGCCATGATGCAGATTATAGCCCCACCCACTAGTGGTGCTAGTTGCCTGAAACCCAATAAGCCATCTGTGTTTGGTTGATCATCGAGCTGTGTGTAAGGTGCCAGCTATGTTAGTTTCTGTTGTCCTTGTTTTTACTGTTTCTCGTTAGTTTCTGTTGTCCTTGTTTTACTGTTTGTCAAAAATGGAAACTCACAAAATCACGGAGCAACAAATCAAGTTTTTTGGTGAAGTGTGGTAAAAGTTATCAAGAAATAACTGAATTGTTGACAGCTCTTTACAGTGATAATGCTCCGAAGAAAACATGTTTTTAAGTGGATTAAGCATTTTAAAGATGGCCAACAAGATGCAAGGCCATGATGACCTTCAACAACCTGTGTGGACCAATGAAAAAACTGTCTGAATGATAGCTGATCAACTGAATTTAGTAAAATCAACAGTGCACCCTATTTTAACCGAACATGATGGATGGATCCTTCACCATGACAATGCACCTGCGCATTGAGCATTGATTGTCCACCAGTTTTGGGCGAAAAATTTAATAACCATTCTTAACCAACCTCCTTATTTGCCAGTTCTTGCCCCCTGCGACATTTTCCTGTTCCCATAATGCAAAAATGTGATGAGGGGACATCACTGGGAAGATGTTGACACAATAGAGCAAGAAACAACAAGAAAACTAAAAAGCCTATCTGCCAAGGACTTCCAAGGGTGCTTTAAACCATGGAAAAGAAGAT
Source organism: Hetaerina titia (assembly GCA_037158775.1). Classification (NCBI taxonomy): domain Eukaryota; kingdom Metazoa; phylum Arthropoda; class Insecta; order Odonata; family Calopterygidae; genus Hetaerina; species Hetaerina titia. The sequence goes on from CM073778.1 coordinate 27,897,036, forward strand.
GAAATGAGTGCATAGCAACGAATGGAGAGTACTTTTAAAGGGAGGAAAATCAAATTACTAAAATTATAAACTGCAAAACTAAATTTTGCAAAATGAAATTATTATGGCCTCAGTTTGTGTACTTATTGGACATGCCTCATATATTAGAAGAGAAATATTTTTGACTGCCCTTGTCTAATTTTAGGCAGTGGAGGGAATGAGGTGAGAACAGTTGCATTCAGCAAATTAAAATAGTCATATATTTTGCCAAATTGTCAAAAACTAATTTTCTTATATATTTTTATAATACCTATTATCTTTTTAAAGAATATTAGTGAAGCCTTCTCTGGCTAAATTGGCAAAATCTAAATACATTTTTCCAATAAAATATAATATTAAGTTTTCTGTTTAATATAATATTAACCAATATCAATTATTCGAACTTAGACCTCATTCTTTCCCAGAGAAGGAAGCTATCAACTCACTCTTTTATCAACCAATGTAAAACATGCTTTCATTATTAAAACTGCAAAACTCTTGGATAAATTTGTTTAAAATTTCATTTGATTAAAATATAATCATTGTGTAAGATTCAGACACTTGGAAGGTGCTAATAGAAATTTGTTTATATGCATTTACATAGGAACTGCATTTATTAATGTGGTATGTTTTCTCATCATTTTGGAGTTTCCTGTTGCCAGCAAAGATTTCTTTCTAAGAAAGTAGCTGTCGCCCACTGATATTTTCCAAGATTCGCAACCCTGGTTTTCATCAGTGCTTCTGTAAAAGGGATACTATAAACCTAATTTAATTGCTTGTTGAATTCCTATTAAAAATAGTTTCATTTCTGGGTAACTATCGATGAACATATAGATGGAAGTACTATAGTCATCAAAATACCCTTTTTTTCATGTTATCATTACTGGTCCAATAATTTGTCTATTTCCAATGCTAAATATATGTTGATATTGATATTAGATTTTGTCTTGTGCCATATTTACACAGAGAATTCTATAGTGATGTTGTGCCCGAGCTATTACGATATGGTCAGCCTGTCGCAGTTGTCATATGTAGAAATTCAGAACCACATCTACGAGGAAATGTATATGTGGAATATGCAAGGGAGGCCGAAGCAGCCAAGGCAGTAACATCCTTGAATGGTCGCTGGTATGGTGGAAAGTTGATCTCAGCTCAGTTTACCAGTATCCCAACGTGGAAAGCAGCAATATGTGGTATGCTCTGAGTCATCTCCTATCATAGAAAATGGCTATGCATTGTTCAGTGCAGTTGTTTAGAGAAAAGTGAGAAAGTGGCATAATGTTTATCGAAATGCATATTGCCCTCAGAAATTTGTATTTAAATTATTTCTCACAAGATCTTTAACTCAACTTTTGTTTCAAGTTTTTATTATTTGTTTAATTTTATACATTTCCACAGAAATTTCATCAGTGTTTGTTTTCTCCTCATTTTTCATTCCTTGCATCAAATGAATGATATGTGAATGCAAAACATTAAACATGCATTTATATTGTGGTTGCAAAATGTCCCTCGTCACTTTTCTTCAAATTTTGTATGGTGCTATCAAACATACTAATGAGATCATTAGCTTTCATAAAAAACATGCTTAACCATAGCAATAATTCCCAGTGAGCTAAGATATTTGTGTCCAAATAAAAAAATCATTAATTAAGCATGCAGAGCCTCTTCAGCAAAGGGACTATCACGGAGCATAGCTGCTGGATCTTTTCAATGCTAGTCATCATCGATTTATGCTGTTACATGTTTCTTTAAGAGCAGATAGGTTTCTACTAGGAAAAGGGCTGAATTGATGAAATGGTTTTCTTCTTCTTCTTGTGGGAAAAGGTGTACCATTAAGAAATCCTTTTCAGCAGAAACTGTTGGCTTGGCATTACTAAAATATTTCAACCTTATGAATCGGAGCTGTAGTTTCCTTACTGCTCTTTGCTGAGTAGGTACTTCAGTTGATAAATGGGTGAATTTTTATAAAATAGACTGCTAATATATTGACTTGGGGAATTGTTGCTGTGAATATTTAACGTGTTTTGATTTCGTGGCACCATGAAATCTTCCATTTATAAATGAAGAAAAATATATGAGGAGCATTATATGGATGTTCCTTGTCCATCCAGAGAAGTGGACGATAAAGATTAAAATGTATTTATAATAATTCTGTTGTAGGGTTTTTTGTCATAACCACAACTCTGTCATGTTGCAGTCTTATATGTCTTCAGAATATACCATGAATACCAGTTGCCAACTCATTTTAGTCGCAGTCTTCTAAAATGGAGAAGCATGACCAAAGCATAAAAACATTGACAGTGCATGCTTGTCAGTGAACATGTTGTCTACTATAGCAACTTCTCATCTTTTTCATTGCCATAATTTAGGGCTTTGTCAATCAATCAAAAAGTACACCTATACTCCTTGGGTATTCCTCTATGATCATACTATTCACATATTGTACTATAAAATTTACTGCATTTTTTCTGCTTCCCACCCCTAATAGGATATTAGACAATATTAATTCATTAAAGCTGATATATATAGCATCAAATAGGTTATTTTTTCAAAAAGTTACATTCCTTGAAATCAGTTGCACAGGAGAAAATTCTAATCATATTATCATATTGATTGAAAATAAAGTTTAAAGTGGGCTCTAGATTCAAATTCTTTGAGATGCAGAGGACTTCGTCAAAATTATTGATGGAAAAAATCAGACTTGTATTGAATTTGTAACCAATTGAAATCGGAATAGCCCATCTTAACTCTTGGGAATTGCATGGAGGATCTATCTAACAGGTACAGATGTTGTGCCGCTGGCTGAATCTTTATGCTTTGCTAATCAAGCCTCTCCACAGAGTCTATAATAATCACAGCTTAAAATATTTCAGGAAAAATGCTACTTGTCGTAAAAATATATCAGTGTAGTGGTTCTTTAGTTTTAAGTATGCATGAACATTCCAATGTGCTCTCTGTAATAGGTATACATACTAGATCTGTTGACATAATCAGATAAAATTGCCTTTCCCTAGTTGTGTGTCTAGCTTAACTTTGCAATCTATTAGTGACCTCCACTTCCTGTCTTTCCTGAAATACTTGCATGGTACATATTCTGAAATATCCATTGGTACTTGTTATTGATCTAGATAAGGTCAAGGCAAAATTAATATTGCAAGTAATAAAAATTTTTCTTTCCAAATCCTCTTCATCTTTCATGGTGTGCCTTGGCATTATATTTATTGAGAAAGATAATTAATTGGAGGAAGTAAAGGAGCCACATGTTTATTTAACATGGTAGTCCAGTAAATAATGTTTCGATTGGAAGGTCCTGGGTTCAATTGATTAATTTGGTGATGATATCTTTGACTGGTCCATACTATGTAATCCATTGATGTTTAATATAAAAAGGGTAAGCCTGAAGGTTTTTTTATTATTCTTGCGCTCCCATCCTAATGTGGTTTTAATAATCTCTACAGCTTAGACCAAACTTCTCTTTTTACACAAATAGCCAGTTATCTAGCCTCAATGTCTTCAGTTTCACCCCTTTTAAAGATAAGAAAAATTTTAAAAATTCCTCATTTTTCCACTAGGGTAGGGCTAGTCCTGATTGTAAAAGCATTGCGATTTGAGTGGTCATCAAGTAAGTGAAGGAGTAATGTCTTTCGCTTCAGGTCTGTTTCACAGAGGGAGGTGCCCTAAGGGAAAGGCATGCAATTTCCTGCACGTCTTCCACAATCCTCGGGGAGAGTTTTCCAACCCTGATCGAGAACGAGACAGATTGATCCGAAGGCAGAGGAGTCGCAGGGAGAGGGAGGAGGAGAGGGACTTCAGTGAAAGAAGTTCTCACCGGGGGGAGGAAGAAAGTAGTAGAAGGGGAAGCCAGCAGCGGGGAGAAAGGTCAAAGAGGGAGTGGCGTTGGTCTGAGTCTCCTGAGAGGGTGGCTTTCCCTAGAGACAATGGGGAAGAGGGAGAGAATAAGTTTGAATGTGCGCGGAGTAGAGATGGGAAAAGCCCCAATTCAGGGCCCAGGGACAGTGGTGAAAGGAGGAGGAAAAGGAGTAGTAAAAAGAGGAGGGAAGATGAAAGAGGACAGAGGAAAAGAGAAAAGGAAGATGATAGGATGAGAAGGTCGAGTAGGCGAAGTCATAATAATGATAGTGTGGATGTTGGCCACTCAAGCTCAAGGGAAAAGCCATACCAAGGGAGTGGTGTGTACCATGGAAAGGATAAAAGGTCTAGAGACTCAAGCCATGAAAGCCAACGCTCAAGGCACAGTAGGCAAAGTCGAGAAAGGAATAGTGTTGTGAGTGATGAAAGTGCTCAGTGTGGTCAGCTGAGTCAATTAAAAAAGGTCAATGGTGTTAAGGAGCAGTACTTGGAAGAGGTCAGTCAGTCAATTCAAGTTCCAGTTGGTGGTGACCTTGCGGACATTTCTGATTTAGCTTACCAAGAAAGCTGTTCAGATTCATAATGTGAGCATTATTCTATGTCCATGTCTTTCTGGTCGAATTCTTATTGAATACAGGCTGAAAGGTGTCCACCCATAGATGAACGAGAAGGATGATCTCTTTTTCATTTAGCTTTGCCGTACAATATTTGAAAAGTTGTTGTTTTCAGAGAGGAATATGAACATCAAGCCCACGTTACTTATTTTTTTATTGTGACTATACTATACATTGTAATATCCATTAATAAAAGATTATTTCAAAGAATTCTCATTGCTTTAGATAAAAACCGGTTGTTCTTCATTAATGGACTTTTTTTTGGCTATAATCAGCATGAATGCAGTTATGAGATCAGTGGACTTGATGTGTTGCTCAAGGTAGTCTGGTTATTTGTTTTGCAAAAGGGCCATGGCCTAAATAAATTCTCAAGGTCGTTGCATCTTCTTCCTCCGATCCTTTCAGCGCTTCCCAGAGGTGATGATGCATCCTTGTGACATCATAATTGCCTCACCTATCTTTATACATCATCCTTTCATACGAGTAAAGTTCCACATTACCTTGAAAAGGTGCTCCTTGCTCGCGTGAGCATTCCGATCATTTTTTCGACGGGTAGAAGAATTCATCACGTGATTTCTCCCTTGCGAGAAATTTCCTCGGGTTTCTTCGGACAACTTGCACCAGCGAATTGAAGCGGTTGTGCGATATGGGATATGGCGTGAGAAGGAAGAGTGAGGGAGACGGACGAGAAGCTCTCGACGGGATTTCAACACTTTGCGTCATTTACAATCAATGCGCGGCTGCCTCATGTCAAACGGTGCCACCTACTGTTCCGGTCGGCAAGCAAGACCGGGACACACACACACAATGGATTACGTACGCCCGCTGAGAATTGCCGCTTCCCACATTTGGCGGCCTTCGGTTTTTCCATCCGGGCAGCCGCGCTTGGAGGAGGTGAGGGGATGAGCGAGCGATCCCATGCCCTCCTCGCCACGCTTGGCGAACCAAACGGTAATCGGGAAAACTTTCTTTCTCCGCTGCCCGTGTCAGTCAGCTGGGGGTGGTCGCGGATCAGGTGGAGGGCTGGTTTGTCCGCAGACCGAGAACGCCTTAGGATCAGAGATGACGATGCGCGAGCCAAAATGACGGAACGCTTCTCGTTAATCTGATCCGAATCGAATGTCTAATCGCCCAACCAACGAGATGTGCATTTAAACCAGTGCTGGCTTTGACCAAGAGTGTATGTTCAAGTTGGGTGAACAACATTTTCAGCTTGATAATTATGGAATTTTGGAGTCAAATTCTCTGATATATTAAGTTAATTAAATTTGCCTGATAAATTGTTTAGATATCTCTTGTCATTAAACTATTTGCTATTTATTTTACATGGGTTCATATTTTTACATTTTTATTTTACTTAAGAGTTACAAATTTAGTTGACATTTTCTTTTATTTAAATACTTTTAATTCCTCTTAATTGGAGTGCCTCGTAAGTTGCCCTCACTTGCATAATGTTTAAATTCCAGAAATTAAAGTTGATATCCTGTTTGCTGTTTCACCGTCGCTGTCCCTCAAGGAAACGTGATAGGGATCCTTCTATTCGTAATTTTTTTTAAACGACGCATGATTGCACGTGAACAGCATTATTATATTATTTTGACCGTTTTTTCTAGGGAAATCACACACCTGAGGATTGCAGAGTACCCTAACCTAATTTAAGTAAAATATCGGACATATGCAAAGAATGGGGGTTAAATTTTTAAAAATGTATAGGAAATTTTAGAGGTAAACAAGTTATCTGAAAAGTTAGAGGTAAACAAGTATTTGCATGCAAAATGTAATGCCTGTGGATTTTAGTAGTTCGTCCGCTGGTTCTGGTTGAACCCGCCATTTGGACAACGGCTGGTTGACAAAACAAAAGTTCATTTTTTTCAGTATTTGGACTCTTGGAATCAAATGGATTCCCACCAGCGTCCTGAAACCGTTAGTTTTGTGGCATTTTGCTTGTATTGTGATGACTTGACCACGTTGTAAGCCTGTTTATCAGAGTTCCTCTCTTGTCACCCCACATGTGTACCATCTATCGCTAATATCATTTTCATCAGCTTCAACAGTTAGATTGTTTCCGTGCCAATCTCATCTTCCTCGTTTCCTATTCTTCCTGCCCTAACACTCCCAATTAGAAATTGTGCGAATGTATTTAATAGGAATAGGCGCCTTTATCACTTTCGATTTCCATGTATGCATCCATGAGTTAGACGCCACATATTTCTCTATTACATATGGTTTTCTTTGTGCTAAGGGTGATGACTTCAAAGTTTTTATTACCCCTCAGGTTACGCTTAATAATGATGTTAATGTAATACATCGAAACCTTTGAGGCAATATAGAATTTATTGTGGAAATTCGAATGTTTTTGTCACTCATTTTTTTAAGTTTCATCACCTCGCGTCTGAATCTCAATTTGAATGATATTTCAGTTGCTACATGGGTTATAAATAATGAATGTTCTCTTAACGCCAGCTATCGCGTTGGTTGTAGTATTAAAAAACGTTAGCCGCATTTCCATGAGTGTGAAAACGCTGCCGGTTTGAAGTGATAGTTAACGAAAGCTCCAGTGTTAAAATATAGCCCACTGCGTCCGTCATGTTGATTTAATCAATCCGAATCCTCTTACAAAATTAATTCAAAATTAGTGGTATCAGAATAGTCTTTACGGCTAGAAAGTTTAATACCTGGGTAAGAGAGCAACGTTGCTACTATTGGTGTATTTTCCGTAGAATGAAGTAAAAGAGTAGGAGTCTAAAAGTAAATCTCAAGTAAGAGGTTATTTCGCCTCCCTTGGACTTCACCTTGAATATTAGCCTCGAACAATTCGAACCCAGTTCAGACATTTAATATTTCGTCGAAACCTCGCCTCTTCACAAAATTAAACTATTATGGCTGCTGATGCCCATTGAACGACTTATCATCTAATCACACTGAAAGAGGAGACGACATATAGTAGACTAGTTAGGAGAATTTTATAAGTTGACTTCGGAACATCGAACCAATCTCTTGTCCTTCATTCAATCTATGCTATTTCAACCAGTTTCATATAGACCTTATACGTGTCTTTGATACATGATCAAGTCACTTATTCTCTTTGAATGATTAATTGTCTTAGCACACTTGTCATACGAACCTGCGGCATAGTATGTAGATCACTGCTCTTCTTCCTTCCGCTATACATTTCCATCTCGCCCTTGTACGTATTACCAAACGATTTAATAAATGCCTAGGTATTTGCTGTTAATGAAATGTCGGATTCACACTTTGGTTGTGTTTTCTTTAAAGAGTAATATAGTGTTGAGCTATATGCTCCAGATCTACTCTTTATATCCTCGAGGGGGAGAGAATTCCCTCCTACGGAAACGTGTATTCCATGGGAATACTGTCTACTTAGAATCGACCTTCCTAATTCAGTGGATTCGCGCTATTTTAGACTTTTAAAATTATTTGTATTAGGCACTGATTTGGAGAAGTTTTTCTACGTACCGCTCGTAGAATTGGTACATTTTGTTGTTTGCAACGTCTGTTCACCTAGTAACATTTTATTTCAAACTCCATTTGGAATTGATCTTTTTAGTTTAATGAACTTTTATCTCAGTTGATCCATTTGTAATGCGGAGTTTAATGGAACATATCATTATTTATAGCATTGGGGAATGCGGATTAATACGGTCGTTAGATTTCAAAGTACAAGGCATTTTGCTGATTTCGTGGCTTCGCTGATTTACTTTAAAATGTGGTTTAATGTAATTCATAATCCTGTGATAAGAGTACGTAGTTGTGTTCTACCTCCTGCATGGGAATCGTGGTTAGGAAAATCCTCGTGCAAGGTACGTGTATAATATCGTACTTCGCTGTCCTGATAAATATTCCATTGAAACATAATCTTCGTTTGTTCGTGTAACTTAACTGGAGTGGCAGCCTGGTTCCTGGAATGTATTTCCGTTTCCAGATCAAAGATCAAAATTTTATATGGGTTGGTTCAATTGATTTATTTATTTTTTTTCCACCGTAATTTCATGTAGCATTTCTTGTTGTACCCCGTGTCTTCTGGCATTTTGGTCCTCTCCTTGTTGAGTGTGAGATTAGAATAGCAAGCTTATATCTAAGGAGAATTCGTCATGTTCGAAAAACTGCATAAAACCAAATCCATTTTAAGTAACAACGAATGAACACCTGTTGTTCGAAATAACTACCAGCTGTGTATGTCGTGATCTGTGACGATTTTCATTCCTTGCCTTTGGGTTCGGAAGTAACTTTGTCAAATAGTTCTTTCACATTTTGTTGCAGTAATATCGCAATAAAAATAATTAATTGAAATGAGTTCAGTGCCCATTTTCTATTTAAGCTTGGAAAAGGACATAGGATTTTATTAAGCGTTACTATACTTATTTGTCAAAATTAAGGCTTAGAAAACTGCGGTCCACCGAGAAATTTTAACTATTTCACTGGGAATTAATATTTTAATCATTATGATAGATGCCAGCATGTAATATTTGGTTTTGGACGGCTCCTGAAAGCTATTAAATGTTCTCGCGGACATAATTCACACAATACTAGCTGTGCTTGCTCAACTCTTATTTTCTACTTCAGTAAATCATGGAACTACTTATGCTGTCAAAATGTCCAATACTTTCCTTTCTTCCCACATTATTAAAATTTTCCCTACTATCTTATTCCTCGTCTTCTTAAATTGATTTATTGGGCAAATTACTGTCGACTCAAGAACTAAAGTATTGTGTGCATTTCTACTGTACGCGATGGGGTACATTTCCATTTTCTTCCGTTGTTTAATTGAATGTTTCGTCACTAATTCTATTCCATTCACGTTTCCGTCGCGGCTAGATTTTTCTCGTGTCTGCCTCTCGGGCTTTGTGAAGGGATCATGATTGCCAAAGCGGTGCGGCATATACAAAAGAGTCTCCATTCATGATGAAAATTATTAATGTATTGGTCTTCCATTGCATCCCCTTTTATTTCGGCGTTGTTTCATTGACAGGCAAGGCCTCTAAAGTTAATATATTCGGCTTGTTCAAAATAGTTCATTTCTAAAGAAATTCGCTGTAGCTGTAAACTGCAGCTCGTGTGGATTATATCTGGCTACAATGTAATTGGCATTTGTAATTTTGCATGATTTTGCCGGGGTCCTCTTACCGCCCGTGATTTTGCCCTGCAAGAAATGATGTCATTTTGAGTTTTCGGAAAATTCAAGTTCTGCTTAGCGGCGAAGGTATGGTGTTTTTCGGATCCAGTACGGCCTTAATGTCCATGTGAGTGAGACGTTTGAATGACGTCACGTCCTTGGAATTCGTATGTGACTCTCTGTAATTTTGAATTCCGGGGCGAATGCGAAACTGTGATGACGTTATAAGGATCTCATCTTGAGTTGTTTACAGGGAAAATCTTCCTAAGTAAGGTTTTGAACTGCGGAATCTCTTGCATTGAGTTTCACTTCCATAAAGAAAAGAAATTCGTCCTTGCCCTTGAACCTAAGAAGCTCTGCCCTAGCGAGGTGACATTTTCACCTCGCCATGTATGACCGTGTCAATGTGGAAAGTGTTAAATCAATTGCCAGTGACTTTGACTCTTATTTACGATAGCAGTCGTGTTTTCAGGACTTAAGGCGTTTGAATCGGCGTTCAGTATGAACTGACATAATTGGAGGCAGTAACTGGCATAATTTTAAGGCAGTTGCTTCACAGAACGAAAAATACAATTAACTTCTTTTCCGTTTTTCATGTTTGAATAAATATCATTGTTAACAAATGTATTATTTAATATGCGTCAATATATTTTCCCATATACATAGTTTTGGCATTTTAAAGAGTTGATTCCTACCTAGATGCTGAAACTCGGAGCCATTAACTACAGCCATACATTTTTTTCAATCTATTTGTAAGTCGGACTTTCACAATGTGATACTCATCCTGGGATGTACGGTAGTTCTTTACGATATCTTGTTCCCTTACAGCCCCAAGATATTCAGTGTACAAGTACGCCTTGTTAGCTTAATTGGCTAAACCACTCTGCCAGATTTAGAGTTCCAGGTTCGTATCCCGATGAATGCGGATGATTTTGACTGAAGTTTTTGCATTTCGATTCACATCAGTCAATCACTCCATTTAAGTAACCGTTGCGGCACTTCTCGCGGTTACATATTTGAATATATTTATAAGTGTGTATAAAAAAATATTTTCGTCACCATTGTGACGCATCATTTATTCGTTCACAATTTGCGTGATTATGAGCACAAAATTAGTTAAAAGTTTTAATATGCATTAAAAGAGGCTTGTCATTCCCACATTTTTCTCTATTGCCATGCCTGGAAGTAAAGAATACGTATAATTCGTTGTCTCGGGCGTGACTTCATGGAATCGACTTAACATAATGAAAAGAGAAACTTTATGTGGAATTATAAAGTTTCTCTTTTCATTATAAAGAATACGTAGTTTGTGCATTACAATAATTAGGGGCCATAAGGCCTTCCAGTTATTTCCTCAAATGTGAACTGGGTACAGTTAGGAATAATTAACTCACATCGTTGGTTAGCACGAGTATATTCCACCAAAATTTACCACCCTTTCGTTTTTTGTGCATAAACTTAACGTTTGGGAGAATCCCCTCGCCCTTTTGTTTTGGTCGTATCTTTTTTTTAAGTGGTTTGAGGTAAAATTCAGAGAGAACTCAAAATTTTCCTCTTCGGCAAGAGCTAGGTTTTATCATCACAGATCAAACATTTAAAAATCGGGATTGTTAAATTTTGAGACTTGTAAATTGAACGTGAAAACTTCACATTGCCGTGGCTTGAAACTTCAAATCCTTCGTGAATGCCTCTCATGACCTTCATTTACAAATTTCATATGTACGTTTCTTTATTTTTGTTTCGAGTTAATTTATTTCTCTTGCATTTTAAACAAAGCCTTTTTTGTTAATACCAGCTGCACCTTAAAATATTCAAGGCATAGATTGTTTCTTAAACCTTTCCATTCTTCTAATGATCTCACGTCTAAGTTATTGTCCTCCTTCATGGTTCGTGTGCATCTTTGCGTGATATATATTTATTCGATGACCTTCCTAAGCGATTCTTCCCATTTATCTTCCTTTCCAATACCGCCTGATTCCTCTTCATGTTTCCAACTATGCTTCGCACGTATGATACATTCTTGTGGACTGAATTTCTCCTGAATTCCTTCTCAATCAATTCGCACTAGGTTTTATTAGGGATTGGTTATATCTATTCATGTTTTGAGCCATTTATGTTTTATGAAGTCTGCTTTCATATTTGTGTGCCTAGAAAGAGTAAAGTTAATGCATGTGTCTTAATGAATGTTGTCAGTCTACTGTACCGCTCTTAATTTTTAAATTTTTATCTTCACCCAAGTGTGTGCTAAAATAATTTCCAAAAGGAGTTCTATTAATTGGCGGAAACACATACCAACAAATTGACACCAAAGATGAGTGTATGGAAACGTTCTTTTTTAGGGAATTTAGCAGTAGTTTCCTGAACTGAGTACTCAGACGCTTTAAGTCAGTAAATGTACAACCAGTGTGTGTGTATGTATAAATGTATGTGTGTGTATACATGTATGTATATATACGAGTGTATATACATATGCTTGAACACCGAATCTTTCGACGTGGCCGATGCTCTAGCCACTTGACCTCGAGGGAATCGAGGGAACATAATGTACCCAGAAATCTGCGGGGGGATTCGAGGCACTTGGTTGCATAAACCCCCCGAAGATTTCAGTGTAAATTACGTTTCCTCGGTAGCTCAAGTGAGTAGAGCATCGGCCCGGCAAGTCGAAGGATCCGGTGTTTAGGTCCCGGTCAAGGAAATATTTTTGCACTTTTTTCCGCTCAATTCCGCCTTCCCCACCTCTCTTGTGTTCATCCTTTACATGTGTCCCTATCCGTTTCCCTTTTATCTACTTCCATGTGAATGAGTGTGTGTGTATACATACATACATATATATATATATATATATATATATATATATATATATATATATATTCATTCAAACAGAAATAGGTATAAGGAAAGGGGATAGGATAACATAAAAGGCGAACACAGTACATGTGGGGAAGGCGGTTTTTGAGCAGATCACGAAAGTAAAAATATTTCCTTATCCGGGATATTAAGGAAATATATATAAGGATATAGGAATATAAGGAAATATTTTTACTTTCGTGATCTGCTCAAAAACCGCCTTCCCCACATGTACTGTGTTCGCCTTTAATGTGTTATCCTATCCCCTTTCCTTATGCCTATTTCTGTTTGAATGAATATTTGTGCGCCGTATGGCGGGATTTTCAAGTTTGAATATGTATATATATATATACATATATATACACTTTTTTGGAAAACCCACAAACGTGTAATGTAAATTCACTAATAGTCATAACAAACACAGAAACCAAAACACAAAAGAGGAAAAACTCACTGGTTCTCGAATTTTCGGTGGTCCAACCACCTTTCTCAAGAGGAATTAGGAACAGAACTGAGTTCTGTTCCTAATTCCTCTTGAGAAAGGTGGTTGGACCACCGAAAATTCGAGAACCAGTGAGTTTTTCCTCATTTGTGTTTTGGTTTCTGTGTTTGTTATGACTATTAGTGAATTTATTTATATATATATATATATATATATATATATATATATTATTTTGAGAGATTATTTTTGCAAAATTATGCCACTTCCACGCCAATAACTTTCGTTTACTTCCATTTGCATGCGGTAGCAGTGATTACTTACCAATAGGTTTGACTTTTAAACTATTCGACGGCCGAGGAATTTCGTTCTGCACGCATAACTCACTGAAGATCTATGCATCACCATCCAGCATCCGTGCCTCGGGCAAGTTTCGAGCCCATGACCTTCGGGTTAGGCAGTATGCGAATCACTCACTGTAATAGCGTGGCCTTCTTGACATTTATTCCTTCCGCTCTGTAATCTATGCTCAACAATGTAGCATCCCCCTCCTTGAGAACAAGTGCTCGGCGATATTTTTATTTTTTTCTCGTGATTCTCATTCTTGCCTATACAGTCGGACTTCTCTCTGGAGAACGGAAGGCGACTGATTTAAAATAGATCCATTCCTTTTTCACAGACACGTTATTAAAATTTTGAGGTACATTTCATTTTCTCTTGGGTTTATAGCCAAAAATATTTCCATTCAAAATGTACTGCCAGCTTCTTCATTTCTTGCTCAAAACCGTTGTTAAATTTCCCATATACTCAGATATGAAATAGAGATTAATGGTGGAAATATTGGAAAGGGGTATTCGTCGATTTTACTCCTCTGTCCAAAAAATAGTAAGAGGTAGCCCAATTTCCTTTTTAATAGCCTGAGCCCTGATATCCCGCGTGATTTTTTGCGGGCCAATAACTAGGTAGAATAGAAAAATGAAATGTATCATAATTATTTTTATCAATCACTATGTTAACAAATGAAATAGTAAATTTGGTAATTGGAGAACGATACAAGACGTACCATACAAATACAATCGCTTTCATCTTTAAATTGATAGGATAGATTGATTCCCTGTGGAGGAAACTGTATCGGATCCGTCTTAGGTACTCTAGCTGCGTAGAAGTTCTTTCTATTAACGTTGACCAAGTTGTGAATAACGATCATAGATAAGTGTAAAGAGCACTGGACCTAAAATCTTCATCGATCCAACTTATCCATGCAGATATTTCTTCATAAAATATTTAATATTAGCATATCTTCCCTTTATCAATTAATGTTGGCACCATCTCCATTTATTAAACCCATAGTATAAATGCTTAGAATTGAATGTATTCATTATAACCCTATAGCTAGGATGGCAAGGGAATAAAATTTGCTCTTTTTAAAATAGCACTACATAATTAGTGCATACGCATTGGTAAACTTTCCTTGCAGCTTCATCTAATGTACGATTACAAGGTTCCCACAGATTGGAAACCTAATTAATATGCCTAACCTAACACCAATATTGAAAAACGGAGAAAAGGAGGAACCGAGTAATTACAGACCTATCATTAGAGATCATGCTAATAAAATTAGAGAGATAAAGTGTAGAACAGATAGATTTAAGATGTGATTCTGTCTACGAATGAAAGAGGATCATAATAAATTGTTCGACCACGGTAGGGGCATGTTGGGGTAAAATTATTCTAGTGTGCATTCACACCCTGTCGGTAGCTTTCAGGGTAAATATAAATAAATGAAATAAACTGTTATATCGTTCCTCATAGTATTTTGTTGGTGAGTGTCATTGGTTTTGAAATGTCCTCTTCTCTCGGTACGTTTCTCTTTCCCTTAGTTTGTTTTCTTCTCAATGTAGGCACATGATATTTGAATATCGCTGTATTACTTAAAAGTGTTCGGACGTCATTTGTATAATAATACTGGGGTTTATTTACCGTGCTTCGTCAAGATGACACAGCGTCTCGATGTAGTGTAAATGAACGACAATCCATTTCCGGAAAGGAATTCGAACTCCTCCTTAATATTGGCCCTCGAGTGCCTGCATTGCTCATCACGCAAATAGACTCTTCAATTGATGAATTCGGCGTGTAAAAGCAAGATCCAAGTTCTCCTGTGGTAGGACCTTGAGCGGTATCCCTCATACAAGGCCTGTTCGTTTCCTGATATGGTTTCTCAGTGTCATTCTCCTCTCATTCAAATGTCGTACGTTTAATGGAAGCGCTCTTTCTTTAGGGGATCGCGTTGTATCTTCGCTCCTCAACCTTTTTCAAAGTAACAATCTTAGAGTGTAAAAATCACTCATCTTGAGCTGGATCCAGGTCTTAAACGTACTGCCTTTCCACCCTTTCTCTTCCGTTGGGAGTAGTCTGGTGTCTCTGCAGAGTTCCCTCGTATCTCTCTCTCTCGTTATCGGAGCATATCTGGACCTGCATCAAGGAAATACGTATATGGTTTCATCCAAAAAAAATTGGGGAATATTCGAATGAACAAGTAGAGGTCTTATCACGTTGTCAATTAAATCTCACTTAATTATTTATAAACCCTGAACAGTTAGACACACTCATTAGAGAAAGATTAAATTTTCAAAATGAGGAAAATTCAAAAGGAGGTCGTCCTAGGGGGTATTAATTGTGTGCAAATCAATGAAAATATTACGCGGAAATTGTGAAATCTAGGACAGGAATTAGTGGACGGAGATTACACACAATATATCTATAGAATATAAATAGTACGAGTTTGGGGCTGTTACACATGGTATCAAACTACATTGATAGAAGAGATGTAGTTCAGAAGTTGAAGGAAAAATGACTGTTGATGCGATCGATAGAAGTAAAATCTTTTTACCACTCAAAAATAACAATCAAAACTGGAGAAAACGTAAGAAAATGCTATTAACTAATTTTTTACTGATTCTTTCATCGACCTTAAACGTAGAATGAACTGACCTCCTGTTTTCCTACAATGGCAGGGGCGGTAACGGGTCCTGCCCGGCGTCTCGGTGGCATCTTATAAGGCAATGCATAGGTATACGTATTTTCATGAAATTATAAATAATAAACCATAAAAACGGCCATCAACCTCCAATTTACAGTGCCAAAATGCATACCACCCTGATTTTTCACCCAAGTTCCGGTCAAGTAGTCAAACACTACTCACAGGGCTAGGACGCTGCCATTCCTGTCTGTACAAAAGATTTTGAGTTATTTATTCTCCATTTTATGGTAATTTTTAAAATAGGAATGCCACAAGTATTTAAAAAGGGATATTTTGCAGTCATCAGATTAATTTTCTTATAACGCTCCTGGAATTCTCACGTCGGATCTGTTTTGATGAGATGACAGGGGTTGGTGTCGAAATTTCACGATCCACCAGAGAAACTAATCATGTCACCAAGGTCGTTTCCTCCGTCTGCGCACTTATCTATAATATCCATCATGGTCAATTGGAGTCTACATGACGCAAGCCCAGTTAATTAAATTCCTTATTGACAGCGCCCTCTGCCCGAGCGACTACCAAACACTTCCCCAAAATTCTCATGACGAAGAATATGCGTAAAATACGTTTCGTAATTTTTAATTTGGAAGTATACTCTTAACATTTTATCTCAACTCGACGAATTGATCGCATTGTGTAACCGTTTATTTTGTTCCCTCAGTATGGGAAGAAGATTTTATGCAAATATTCTAAAACGTATTTCATGTTCTGAAGATTAAAAACTCCTCGGCTTTTTTAAATAAGCATTCTGTTCCAATCAAGGATAAAGTGTACGTTAGCATCAGCCAGCAAAAGAATTTTGAGCAATCTGATATCACGTACGTAGGTTAAATATAACAATGTATCCAACAAATGTAGCACTTAAAGTTGATAAAGTATTGTCTTATACGGATTGATAATTTGAATCTCTGTACTATAGTGTGTTACGTGGAGTAAAAATGTGTGTGCGACAATATTAGGACATTTTAGGCATATTTAACAATTGACTGTGGATTCTGTCGAAGAAAGTAGTTTGCAATATGGAGCATGACAGTGGCATTGACGGAAACTTTGAACGCCGGAACCCTGTTGCGAAAGGTTAGAGATTACAAATATTACAAGCCGTCTCACTCTCCAAAAATAATATCATAAGTTTAAGGGAATGATCTACATTTGATAAAGATTAATTATTAATAAAATTAAATCTTGATTATATGTTCATCTACATAAATACCCTGCGAGCCACCAAAAAAGGTGTGTGGCAGGGGGTGTAGCACCAGGAGGGAAGGGATGAGGGGATTGGGGTTTATTCAAATAGGTGGGGGAACCTGTAAGAAATATTTTCATGTGTATATATATATTATATATATATAATACTTATTGTAATGAACTAACTCGACTGTAGATTTCGCCTAAAAGCATTCTGGTCTCTTATCATTCTAGGAAAAAATGGTATTTTAAACCTGTTAGTCGTGCATTCTATCTCTCTAATCTTACATTCGTGATCTCTCCGACCTTAATGCGTTGGGGTTCGTATTATATTCTTGATGTCATCGGAAAAGGGCCAATCTTTAAATGTTTTCAATAAGTTTAATCTATATTGTAAACGCCGCTGCGTAAGAGCATCCCAGCCTAAATTGTCTAGCATATTATATTCATATAATAAATTATTATCGTAATATAATCATTTAAAGTACTTCTACACACGCATCATAATGAAGCAATATTGCTTTGACTAAATAACGGTATTATTATCCACGCAAACGCCTATTCCTGAGTCATGATGTAATTTCTCACTTCACATAGGTAGGATGTATCTCCAGTGTGCTCCACATTCGTAATGTTTCCATTTCTTCTCCTATTGGAGCCCATGTAATCGCCATTATTAATTATGTCTAGATTGCGTTCACGTGAACTACCGGACTGAATAATCCATATCAACCGTTATTGACTGTTAAGTAGCTTTATTATAAAAAGTGAATTAAGGTTTTCCACAACATTTTATGAATAGACTTGCCATTAATATTGAAAAAACACTAATGACGAATGTATAATGTATAGAAAATATTACCATGTCGAATAGCTACTGCCATTTGTTGTGGTGCTGTTTCATTTATCCCATGCCGGTTGTGATCCGTAAAACTCTGTTCTATTTCAAAGGAGTTTTGTGTTGGAAAAGTGTTTTCCAAGATTCGTGCAAATAAAACGCCGCGAAATTTTCGAACTATTCATCTTAATTAATTCATTTATTCATGTTTTCTTGTGAAAGATACAGGCCAATTAAAAATATAACTAATTTAAAATTACATTTAATTCCAAATAATAATTTCTTTGCTTTCTGTACATGTACTTCCCGAATGAAAGGTATATCGCACAATTTATTTAATGAATAGTGAATTGCGGAATAATTATGTTTTGCTTGTTTTATGAGCTTAAGATTAATGTGTGAATTTACGTTGCGTAGAATTTGTGGAGTTGATATTTACGCCAATGCGACTAAATAGTCTTTACGATGATCATTATCCGATGGACTGAAAAACAAACCACATTCAGTGACATCTATAGGACAATATTTTGCACCGACGAGCTGTTTAAAAGAAAGTTTCCCCCCTGCGTATCTTAGAAAATGACAGGCTAGAGCTCTTGTCATGCCCTTCACGCGTTCCGCTGAATCTTTGCTGGTCTCAATGTCTAATTGGATGGCCCTTTCCATTACAATTTCATAATCTTGGCCGTTCATACGCCGAAATTATGAAACCTGATGGGAAACGAGGTTAACCCAAAAGGGGATCTGTGTTATAACAAGTGATTTGAACCAAAATGCCGCGGCCATAATACTTTCCGATATCAGCTCGATGAGTTCCTTCCGGGATCTCCCACTAATAATAGACTTAATGGCGGGATGTTTTCTCTTTTATCCTCCGGATATGATTCCACAAAAATCACTCCGAAAAGTTATTCTAGGGGGGGGGGGGGGGAGACCAATTCCGTTTTTTTCCACACGACGTGTTCAGAGCACAACATTCTACGGAGGATATACCCGTCGTCTCGAGAGCCGCCAGCCGCTCCCTCGCAAAGGAAAATTCTACCGGAAAATGCAGGCAACTGCTCCACGAGATAAAAATCACTCCCACGATCCCACGCTTAGATTATAGAGTCGGTTTTACGGCGTCCCACGAAATTCCCCGTGAGTTGTCTGGGTTGAGGACGGAGAATAGTCAAAGGAAAATTGTAGCCAGGATTTTCGCTAGGCATTACGTTTTTCCCTTCCATTCCCTGGCTCCGTGCTCGGGAGGCCGAAAGGTTGCGTGAGTCTCGAATGTTTGTGTCTGTGTATCCGTGCGAACTCCCCGAAATAGGCACCGAAGAATGAATACCCCGCGTAACCGACGCGAGCGGTGTCGTGAGCCCGCCGCTGCCGTGGGTCGTGGCGGCAATATTAACGATACTCTATTATGCGGAGGAGGATTGCGAATCTATAATTCAAAACGGGTATACTCCCGGCGACCGAGGGTGTGTCGGCCGTTCCGTTTGTCCGAGTGAATGAAACCCCGGCTGCATTGCCTTCATATCGCAGTGGAGAATAATGCAAACCGTGAGTGAAATCGCGAGGGTTCACAATTACCAAGGTGCTTTAACCCACTTGCAAAATAATGCGCCAAAATGTGGGAAGGGAAGAGGCAGCGGAGAAAGAAATATTTATGTGTAAGGGAGATCATTTTGAAGATAGTCTCTTGCGAAAGGATTTCGCAATGATGCGCGCATATTTCGGCCTTTCATTCCGAGGTTTGTCATTGACACTGATTGCCTGACTACGAGAGTGATTTTTACGAGAGCAGCGTTTGGAAGATCCATCTCAATGTTCACAGTCTTTTTCGAAGTCTGCGGAAACCGACGCTCTTTTTCGCTCCATGGTGGCTCGAAATAATGATGTATCCTTCCAAAGCAAGAGCGTGACGTCCGACCCTATTCTTCTCCATCTACTTCGAGGTATGTTGATGCTGTGACGTCACAGTTAGGGTGCTTCCAACGTTTCGCCTATTTGAAGTCATCCATGAGTGGAACACCTCGTAAACACGGAGCTTGTTTTGTAAACAACTCGTCGAAGCGTAACATAAGAGTGGGAATTATCCTTTCATTTATTTGAAGTGGTTAATGATCCTTTCGTCCACAACTGGAAATCGGTTCTTCAACTCCGAGAATTCCGTGATTACTCCAAACGTTTTTTGATCGCCGTGGTGATTGATGTGTTCTATCCATCTCGAAAAATAATTGCGCAATGAAGAAAATTAGTACGAACTGTATATTGGATGCAGAACAATCGAAATACAATAATTATCGAATACCGTCTTGCTTGTCGAACGCATACTTTCGATTCGTTGGGCAAATCAAACCGAAAAGCGGAAAAAAACTGATAGAAATTGTAAGGATTAATGTCGAGAATCAAAGAAATTAAAATTTCTTTGTGAAAATGAGTATTTATTTATTCAAAAACTTACCCGAAAACTGGCATGTATGGGGTTTTACATCGGATTATTTAACATGATGTAAGATGAAGGACAACTACAAAAATTCAAGCCCTAAGGTGGTGGATGCTCACTTAGACGGCAAATGAACCCTCACCTCCGGATGCGAGGGCATTGCCCTGTCACCACCGACGTGTTAAACTTATTAGTCAAATACCGTTCCGACGTATCTTAAGAAGGAAATTTCTTTCAGTGAACATAGCTTGTAAATTGCAACTCACCTTAATTTTAATACTTAGTTTATTTCTTTGCTTATATCACTTCAACTTTCCCATTTTCATCGTTAGTTTTTTTTACGACGCTTGTATTGAGTGAGCACTCGTAGTTTTTCTTAGTAATTAATAGTTACTTCTCAGTTTATAAATTGCATATCATGCATAACTTTCAGAGAAAACAATTTGAAGAGATCACTTGACTCCTAATGGGTGGCTTCAAAGTAAATTTCAAGGACAAAATTAAAAGGCTTTTAAAGGTAGGAATAAAAGGCACACAGACAGACTTGAATAATGTCTTCCCCTAACTAAACATTTCTCTATCCGCGTGATTGATTACGCACCTCGATCCACCAATAAAAAAAACGTAGGATCGAACTGGAAGACTCACGCTCTCCAAGCGAGGTGGTTGCATAATTTAGGACGCATCCACTGGAAAGAAACGTGACTCTACGTCCGTCTGACTGCTTCCCGTTAAGGGCATGGAAACAATGAGGAGTTAACCGTTGAAATTATCTCGCCGGTAACGTGCTTTGATAGATATTAGTCATAACGCGATCATGGCTAGGGAAAAAGATTTCTTGGACAATACCGCGGCGGGTCAGGGCGAACGAACTTAGCGGAAAAACAATAAGCGTCCTTCCAGGATCGTTTCGGGGAGGCAACGCGAAGTTGGGGTAGGGAACAGCCCATTGTGCACAGGAAGTCGCGTGCTACTAAGGCAGATAAACATCTCAAAAAGCCCAAGTGGTGAAATATCATTCGACTCCCCCATTCCGTGTGAATACGGTACTGTTTGTAGGTATCCGCGTAAGCCATTTAAGGAGATTGGCCAGAAAGTAAAACCTCTGCTACGAAACCCCGTGCAACAATAGCGGCTCTAAAGACAGCATGATTAATTCCTTTCTATTAATATTCGTGCTGTTGTAACTCTCTTCGAATGTCCTCCTCGGGAGTGGCACACGGATATCGTTTCTCTTTTGTTAGGGAATGGCAAGATGGGCGGTTCCTCACTGAATGCACTATTAGTTGGCAGTGATTGCATCGGTGCAATGCAAACTAGCACGGCTATATTTACCTAATGGAAATAGATGCACTCGATTGTATCCTTCCGATTTCGTTGTGCGTGAAAGGCAAAATGTTCAGAGTGAATCATATTTACTCCTGCTTCAGCGTCTCATCGGGTAGGAAGAAAGTTATCGACATCTTTCCTCAATGTCAACTCTCAGCATATCACGTACTGGTGGGTATACGAACATTCTTAAAACGTACAACCTGGCAGGCTATTTTAAGAGCTTCATTCGTCACCCCTGCTTTAAGAGATATATTTCCGACCGCGAGTTTTTTGCATATAGTTTTTCAAATGAAATATTACTAAAGTTAAAAGTTACCATTATGCAATATTATCAACGAGTATCTCATTTTAATATAAATTAAGTAATTGATTTTATAGTCAATAATAGAGGAGAAGAGGGATTGTTTTGAAGTGTATTACACTCATCAGGGTTATTGTTGTGTTGCATGATGAAAATCATAAGGAGGGAGCAATAGAATGTACCAATGATTAATCAATTAGTTATAATCATTTGCAGTGTACACCGTATCGATTGTTTCCCATCTCTAAGAAAAAGAATTGCAGAAAAACTTCTTGTATTAAATTGACCTTTCTGTTTCTTGTTTTTACTTCAATACTCATAAATTATTTATAATCATATTTCAGTAATAATTTAAAGACAAACTTTTTGAGGAGTAATAGAAGGTACATCATCAACATCAATCGTTATAAATATTGTTCATTGTGATTTTGTAGAGGTTCTTCATCCCGATTCTGAGGAGGCTGTCAAATTTGGCAGTGTTTGGCGAATTTTTGTAGATCAACGTTTCTCTTGCATTGCAGCGAGCCTCTTCAGGAACGCAGTGACCCATAAAATGTATGACAAACTTTGAAAGTTACTCGTACCTCAGAATTATTTTAAGAGTATTGCTTTCATCTTATGGTGTGAACAGCGTGCAAAAAGATAGAATAGGAGTTTTATATATTATGGTTCGTAGACATAGAGGTTTGCACCCCTTGCAAATTAACTATCATCTATTTCACGCGCACAAAGATTTTCTTGTGTGGTAATCATTCGTAAGCAGTGTCACCTGATATTTAACACAGCCCAATATAGTATTTTTAAATTGAATTGCAAGGCTCAGAAATGCTCATTTCTTATCGGATAAACAATATACCAAAATGAGCTAGTGATTTTTCTCAAATCTACTTCTTCATATGAGGTTGGGCCATAAGAGCACATCTACGAGGGTCATCCGGAAAGTAGTATCCGTTCGTGCCGCATGAAGTGCTGACGACGCGAGTAGCCGCTGGACGAGGTCAGATAGCTTCAGTGGCTTGTCTGCCTTCTCTGAGCCAAGTTGCGTGACGCTAGCATTGCCTGTGTTGTTTCTGTGATTGTTTACAATGTTTAAAAAAATTGAGAACGCCGCCAGTTGTGAAGTGAGGGCAGTGATTAAATTCCTCAATGCAAGAAACGTTCGCCCATGTGATATTCATCGCCAATTAAAGGAGGTGTATGGAGACAATGTAATGGACGAGTCTTCTGTTCGGCGGTGGTGTCGCAACTTCAACATGGGGAGGGGGAACACACACGACGATGAGGGGCGACACACATGACGGGGAGACCGTCTGTCATTACAGACCAACTGGTGAGCTCAGTTGACGAATTCGTGAGGAACGATCGGCGCGTCACAATTGATGACATCTGTGAGCATTTTCCCAATGTTTCTCGAACAATTGTTCATGAAATTGTTAAACACCATCTGCATTATGCAAAAATTTGTGCAAGATTGGTCCCTCGCATGCTTACAGATGAGCACAAAACCAAGCGTATGGCTGCAGCACTGACGTTTTTGGGATGTTATTCTGATGAAGGAGACTCTTTCTTGACTCGCATAATTACTGGTGACGAAACATGGGTTTGTTATGCATCACCTGAGAGTAAACGACAGTCAATGGAGTGGCATCATGCTCATTCACCAAACAAACCAAAAAAATTCAAGACAGTTCTGTCCACCAGGAAACTCATGGCAACCATTTTCTGGGATCGACGAGGTGTATTGCTTATTGATTTTATGGCCCGTGGAGACACTATTAATGCCAATGCGTATTGTGAAACATTAAAGAAATTACGGCGGGCAATACAAAATCGGCGGCGAGGTCTATTGTCTACTGGTGTCATTCTCGTTCATGACAATGCCAGGCCTCATGCAGCTGGGATAACACAAAAACTTTTGCAGCAATTCAAATGGGAAACTTTCGACCATCCACCGTATAGCCCGGACTTGGCCCCTTCAGATTTTCATCTCTTTACAAAGCTTAAAGACTTTTTGGCAGGAAAAAGATTTGACAGCGATGAAGAACTTAAAGAAGGAGTGACCCTGTATCTCAATGAGCTGGCGGCGAAGGACTATGCAGCAGGAATACAGAAACTTGTCACACGTTATGACAAATGCCTTAATTTGCTTGGAGATTATGTTGAGAAGTAGTTTAAAGTATCCTCTTTCAAATAAAATTTTTTATGTTTGTTAATATTTACTTTTGTGTCTTTATTTCACGAACGAGTACTACTTTCCGGATGACCCTCGTATATTTCATATTTTAGCATAAGTTTGTCATATTTTCAACTTTTACAATGTTTTAATAGCAAATAAAAGAAGGAATGAATTTTTTTAATCGATAATCCCTAATCATATGTCATTTGCACTGCAATACTCTCATGTATAATTATGCATGCTAATGTGTGGAACTTGTAAAAATAATTCATTTGATATGTCCGCGATTAGAACTTGGATCTCACAAATGACGGTCCATTGTTTCGACTATTTAAGTCACCAATCTATGCTCCACGAAGTAGAATTGAAATCCCGGGTTCTAATCCCGTTCATGCCAAATAAATCTGTCGACGGTGAATGTCCACGCAATAGTGTATTGAGTTGTTATTGATCTTATCCAATGATACAATAATACTCGATTTAAAAAGGTTTCATGCAATTTTGAGCGCACTATATTCCTTTCATAATTACGGTGTGGCTTTCGGAATTTCTTGATATTAGTCATGGGTCCGCTTTGAAGATTGGAGATGTGTTCACCCGGGATAATTCAGACTCGGTTTTGTCGTACAGTATGCTCTATCTCTTGTGCTTTCACTATTTATTTCGGTGTACCTTTTTCAGATTCCCTTGTCGTAGAACGTATGGGAAAGAAGAAATTGCGTCTGTGCGTATACAATGGAAACAGAAATATTAGCAAAAAACTATTCAATTCTACTAAACTAACTAACGATTCAATATCTACTAAAACTTGGCAACACAGCACTAAGATGATGTTTGTTTCAATTAGGTTATAAGAAAACATAACCATACCTAAATGGGATCCTCGCTACATGAATCTATTGCTATTTCCTCTTAATGGTTATCTATCTCAATGACTATTGGCCATGTATAAGAATAAAAGGAATCGGACCTTAAAGGTTGATGGAAGTACTATTCTGCTAAATCACGTTCTATACTCGTATCCGTTTTCTCTAAAATGAAAATGACGTTGCATTGAATTTTCCTGGCATTGCCAAATTTCGTGAACCTCTCCGAAGTTTACTCGCAGTTTGGAATCCTAAGATAACTTGACTCTCTCATCAAGAAAACGCCATTTGTCATTAAAATACCACGCATAATTTTATATTGAGATGAGCATAATGTACACATTTTTCACTAAAAATTAAGTTCATTCAGCAATAGAGAACTGGAAAAGAGCCTCAATGCCGGACTTTCCTTGATATACTTGTAGAACGCCAATTGATTGTACTGGATAAGGCAATAAAAGAGCCCAGGAAACATGGCGACACGAAAAAATAATTTGGTACGTCATTCTCGACTTAGCGTGAATGGAGTTTACTTCACTCTCTCTTTCCCAAACCCAATGAATGCCATTTTGAAAAGACTAGGTATTTATCAGGCACACCTAAGAAAGTTTACGTTCGTCTGGAGAGCCTTGGACAAATTCTAGCTCATCGTTCGTGCGCCAAGTTTATTTACAACCCCGTCAAAGAATGACTCGCGTATGGAGCTATATTGAAATCGTATGAGAACCGTAAGAAAGTTGTGCAAGACATAGTTTAAGGTAGTCTCTCTATCCCCACCTCAAGTCGGTGCAGCCACCTATTAGAAACGAGCGTAGTGTACAGTATATTGAGGAAGAACAGAAAGGCGCTGTAGTGCGAAATGGTAAAGAATGACAGTGACCGCAATGCAACTAAAATACGTGATGGTGACACAATGGAAAATTTAATTAAAAAACCGAAGGAAAACTCTAAGCTCTAAAATTACATTACAAAATACTCTGTATGGGCGGGGGTGTTAGGGCACCGGTCATAGTTACATAAATATGTGTTCATGCATGAATTTGAATATATATTAGCTTTTATACAAATGAAATCGGGCACATAGTACATGCCGTTACAAATCATTCAATAATTGGTGTACCTGACCAAGTCATCAAATGTTATTCTCTATTTTAATATATTAGGGCGCCTCGGTTCGATGACAGTTGACGCATTAAACCCTTCCAAGTTGTTATATGATTCTATCCGAGTTGCATCCTGTAAAAATATCTTCGCAACAAGATAAGCTGTATTTTTGTGGAATCGCATACTTATTGAGACGAAATTTTACACGCAAACTTGGCTCTGGTGTCACGGAATTTTGGAGTTCCGTGCGTTGTATCATATATCGCACATGAATCATTGACATAGGACACTCCCAGAGGTACTGATGGTACGTAAGAAGATAATACTGGCCTGATCATTTCGCAGGGTTGGTAATTCAATGGGACCAGAAGGAAGCTTACCCAAAAGAGAGGTCATAAGGTGAGCGTCGATGCGAGGCTACCATGTCGTGCAAGTCATCGCGGTTGAGGTACCATCCCCTCGCCTGAATCTCCCGGTAGTCATTGCGTGGTCACGGGTGCGCGGTCATGCATGAGCCCTCCTACAGGACTATCAGCCGCGGTTCCGTCCTTCGGAAGGTCCATTAAACCCTTTTGGTCCATTTCGTAAGAGCAGACTAATGCGCCCCGCCGCCGCGCTAATGCGAGGGGACGGTTTCGGTGACCACATCCTCGGTTTGTGCTCGTGCATCCACCTCCGAAATGAGAAAGGCAAACGCGGCGGCGCTGTGGAAGGTTTTTTCATGCCGAAGATCCCTGCGTAGTGTACTAGTATTAGAGGGGATGGAAACGGGAAAGCTCCAAAATGCAAAGAGTCACGGGTGAATGGCATTACTAACGAAACATTCATCAACATAAAAGAAGCTTCGGACGGATGTTAACATCTTGACTGTTTGGTTTTTAACGAAAAACAATTCTTGTTTTGTTGTTTTTTGTTAAAAATTAAGTTGAAATATTTCTTAATACTAAAGTGAAATGACGAAAAAAGTAGGGTTTCTACCAGAAAAAATCTGATGTGGCCAGCAAGTTAATTTATCTGGGTTTTATGTTATTCTCAATAGAAAATTTACCATCCATACCAATATGACACAACTTTCTATTGTTTCAGGCTCAACTTTGTGGAAGTTCATGTCCATTAAATTAAGAACACAATGTTTCCATCCACTGTTCTTTATTCTCGTACAACTAGTTTAGATGCCTAAGCGTTGAAACTAGTTGTACGAGAATAAAGAACAGTGGATGTATACATTGTGTTCTTAATTTAATGATACAACTTATTGATACTACCATTCTACCTACAATTATTAGAGCAAGCGTAGAGAAAATCAAATACTTTTTTCTGTAATTTTATTATCGTAGTATTATTACCTTGAAGAACAATCAGTACTGGTGAGTAATTAATGTCATATCTTCCTATTGGCCGATGGCAATCGCAAATTACACCGCAAAAGAATCTTTTCCTTAATTTCGAGCGAAAAAATAATTGGAGATATTTCCTAAACCTTGTTTTGGTCGGTCGAAAACCGTTATCGGCTGAAATTGAAAGTTCCTTCCAATTTCTGGTTTTGTCTTTGTGTCAGTGGTTTTTTTGGAATTCCATATCCTATATTATTAAAGGTAATTATAAATAATGAATGAAGATAAGTAGTGTTAAAGTGTAAACGCGAATTTTCTGTTAGTATTTCCTCATAAAGTGGGTTCGAAGTTACGCCGGACGCTGTTGACTTCATTTTAAAGTTTTTATCTCGCCGGGAAAACTTTATGACATTAATTTTTATAAGTGTAATTTCTACCGCAAAGTATAAACAAATGAATGAGTGGTGTGGATATTTATTTACATTTCTATGCAACACTGTTGCGTTTACTTACCTGTTTATGGCAAATTAAAAATGCCCTCGTATGGAAATTAGCAGCAATAAAAGTAGGACATAACAACCACATCCATTTAATCTCATATTAGTGTGAACATTGTGAAAGAAAATTTTCTTTTGAAATATATTTTGAAATGGTATTTTCATTTAAAATTCCCTTGATATTTATGTTTAAAATTAAACTGAATTTATTTTTATAGATTTTCTATATTCTTTGTTAAAGTATCCCTCGAATTAAATCAGTTTACCATCACAAAGAGTTTATTGCTAATTACCGTTTAACATCACTTAAGAGTGATTACCAAGACGTAAAGGGGATCGGAATTTTTCGGTAGCTAACACACTGGATTCCCATCCAGAGGCACCGGGTTCGAATCCCAGCGGCGGTGGCAGATATTTTTCAGTGTTATCCCGATCCCTACTTGAGGTGCATTGTGGAGAGCACTTTGAGTGAGTACGACATCCGTCGGATGGGACGTTAAACTGCTTAGACTCCTTGGCGCCTTTCGTTAAGAGTTGGCTAATGACGACGCCGGGTTTCTCTCCACCCTTCCTCCTTTCCTGTCATCCCTAATGGCGCAAATGACCTCAGCTATCGGTCGCCTCGCCTAAATACTACTACTGCTACCAAGACGTATAGTAAATTAACGTCACCATCAACCAACTTCCTTTAAGCGAAACTGCTACAAAGTACATTGTACGGGTGAAGCTTCTTACCATCATCTGAGTCGTAAACATCCTTGCTCTTAAAATAGCCAAGTAGACTTTAAAAACAATATGATTCATAACCATGCGCTTTTAGTTCAAATCTAACCTATTCAGTCTTGGATATTAATAAACAATGAACGCTAACCTTTCACTACATCTGGTTCAAATTCTTAACATTTATATTCGTGTTTATAATTCTAAAAATGATTTATTTTGCGTCAAAGCCAATGTATACTTGTGCTGCCTTCCACTTTACTCCCCTTCAATGAGTTTCTGAATTTCAAAATGATCACAGTAGGATATGTGCTATCGAATAATTTCCCTCGGTTACACAAATCTGACTTGTTGCCCATTTTCTTAAATTGAAAATGACCTTAGATGCCGGTTGCTTCTCTACGTTGCCGTTTTTATAATATCTCAAAATTTTGTTGTCCCGGTGGATTTCCACGGCAATATTTCTTACTTTTTGATGTTAAATCAAAGCAATTCTGGCATCATAAAATATGTTTAAGCAGGTTCCATCGTGACTGCACGAGTCAAACGTGTCACCTTTGTTCAGGTATTGATGTTGAGAGATAAGAAGTAATGTTTTTCATACGCATTTCCTATACAGATATGATGGGAATATATAGTTTTTTTTAGCAATATGAGGTACTTGTTAATTGTTTAAACGAGTTCCAAAACCTGTTTTGGAGTAGTTCTGAGGCGCCAGTTTGTGAAACAATAAGATCTCGACTATTTTTTCCCACAAATTAATCAATATCATTAGCACTAATATGATTAGATGCCTATTATGTTAACGCTTTGCTATCCTCAAATAAACGTGCGCTTGATATCAGTTTTTCGTGAGAACTACCAGAATTTCAGCACAAATAGCTCATTATTCTTTTGTCATATTATATACGTATGTTATATACAGTCCTCCGCTGTATATGAGCAATACAATCTTCAATTTTCAATGTCAATTACTATGTAAACTAACATGGTAAGACCTTAATTTATCATCGTAATTCAAATGTAATTTTATCTAAATGACATTTACTTCATATGTCTTTAAGATCATACGAATGAAGGCTAGAAAATGTCTGACTGTTGTATGTCCCACTTCTTGACAGCGTCAAGGCTTTTCATCACGCTCGCAGACGCGATGATGCTTTTAACTCTTAAGGATTAGATTGTTCGCATCTTCCTCGTTCGCTAATAACATGCTAAACTTTTTTGAAAAACTATTTTCTGCTCGACAGTGTCCACTGAATCTCCGTGCAAAAATATTCAAGGGTTCAGTGGAAATTTTTCGACGCTCAGAAAGAATCCGTTCCGCGCAAAACTACCATTGCGAAATGAAAGAAATTCTCCCCCCCCCCATGGTAGTATAAGGACATAAAAAACAGGAAGTTCTCCCACTGGGTGGACTTTCTTTTTTTTCCCTTTCGTTTACAATGAGTGTCGGTCTATCGCACAATTTCAATTGAAGCGCAGAACGAATTCGCCCGTGCCCATTTTCGTAAGAGATAGGATGAAGAGTCTCTTCGACGTAATCTAAAAATTTATTTTAACGAGTAACCCAAAAACAGTTCAGTCGGTCATTGCACTGGATTATTAACAGAATAAACAATGAGTAAAAGATAATAAACAATTGTAAATTAAATAAGAAGGATAGAGAGTAGTGAAAAATATTTAAATTGCGTGCAATTCGGACAAAAATACTTATTCCAAAAACCCCATTGAAGGAACACAAAGTTAATAAGTTCAGTCATCAAACACAAGTTATTTAGCAGTAATTATAGAGCGGAAGTCTGCGGATTGAGGACGATAAAGATGAAATGATTAGATATCTTTTAAGAAGAAAGCGAAATGAGGGAATTGACGGTGTGCGGGAGACAGTATGTAAGAGATTTCTGAGTCAAAATAAACGGCAATGTAAAGGTGAAATAATGCAGTCTCGCTTTGCGAGAGGGGATATTAGGAGAGAGAAAAAGTCGAGAAATTCGTGGGACAATATGACAGCCATTCATGATCCGTGGCAGAATCTCAAATCCGATAATGTGCGTCTCCGTTCCATTGGGACGAGCCCGCGTTCATGGAATGGCGATGTTCCAACCTGATTTCCATTCGTTCTTATTATTAAATATTTAAAACGACGTCGCAGTTGCTCTCATTTAATTCGTCTTAAACAAAGCCAAAAATGGGTGCTTTTCTTCATTCAATACTTTTTCTTAAAAATAGTCTCAATGTTATAACGCATACAGTTTTCCATTTGTTGTCCACTACTGAAATACTATATGTTGCTAGTGATGTTACCGTACCCCCTTCCGAACAACGTCATTTGCTCCTGCAATAATTACAATACTCGCATTCCCTTCATGATCGTGTACCTTGTATCCCTGCGTTCACTTTTGGTAAGATATCGGAAAGAAATTAAATAAAACGACCGATGATAATACGTGGAAATCAACCAAGAGTGTATTTTACGGATGCTCGTGATATATTTTAAACATTTTACAAATTCATTACGAAAAATATTCGTTTGTCGTAGCCAGTATCATACTTCCCAGCATGGTGGTGCCGGTATTTATTGAATTCAACTGGAGTGACCAATTGCGTCCTTTCCCTCGAACTCTCAATGCTAATAACTGTATTTTTTTTAAATTTTAGTTTTATGTACTTAAATATGTATTTTATTTGACGAAAATGAAATCTGATAATGATAATGTCTACAAAGAGAACTGAATACATATTTTTCTAGTTATACCCATGGAACGTGTTTTTTATTTGTTATTTCGCTATTATTGTTAGTATTCATCTACCGGCTTAGAGTATGTTTTTCATAGGTGTACACACTACTGTAGCCGCAAGTCTTAAGTAGCATGAAACGATATATTCTTGAACCTCAGACTATTTATTTACCCTTACTCACTTTTTAGCTCTGCATACTTTACACCTCCCTTGATTGCATCCAAATTGCCTATTCTTTTCCTCCCTCTACCTCACTTTCCCAGCCTTCTCCTCCGCTATTATAGTCTTCAGCTTCCCTTTGCCTCTCAGTATCTCCTCCATCCACTTGTTCTGCCTTCTTCGAATGTACGACAGCTATCTCTCTTTCCCTAGAATGACTAGAATTTCATCGTTTGTTTTCCTTTCCATCCAGTAACTTTTATTCCATTCTTCTTCATATCCAGGTTTCCAATCTCCGCTCATCCTTCTGCCTAAACGACCAAGTTTCTGAGCCATACGAAACTACGTTTAACTGTTTTTTAAAATTTACATATGTACTTATAGGTGCCTGTTATCAAATCCCACCTCATTGTAAACTCTCTTTTACCTAACACGATTCGTCTCTGAATATCCTCACCTATTTACCCATTCTCATCCTAAACACTTCTCAAATAAGTGAACTGTTTTACGTATTCCAATTTGTGTTCCCCATTTAATGATTTTCCTAGCATTCTTATTTATTTCATCATTGCCTTCGTTTTATAATTATTTATTATCGTCCCAAGTCTACCCTTCACGCTGATTCTGCAATGCGGTAACTAATGATTGTAATCCTTTGGTTAACGCTTGATCATCCACGAATCCAACTTATTTGAAGAGTTCCCTACTTACTTTCACTCCAGCCTCACGCCCTTCTCGTACCTTCCTTGTCATTTCCTTGGCATATATATTGAAAAGAACAGGTGAAAGTGGACATCCTGGTGTCAATTCCTTCCTATCACTGCCCATCCCGACTCTCCATTCGCTATCCGCACCTTTAAGTTCTGAGATGCGTTCATGTTTCGGATAAGTCGTTGATCTCTCTAGTCTATTCATTTATTTTGAAAAATATTCATTCAATTTGCTCAATTCACTCCGACGAATCTTCTCTTCTATATCCACGAGTCTTACAAATACGTGTGTATCTTGATTATACGGGGGTGAACTGAAAAGTTCTCGACCTGATGATGAAAATGACAATTTATGTTCTCAAAAAAGTTCTCTTTTTTCAAAATTAATATTAAATCATTTCATCCAGCTGTGTTGAATGTCACTATTGTTCC
Source organism: Hetaerina titia (assembly GCA_037158775.1). Taxonomy (NCBI): domain Eukaryota; kingdom Metazoa; phylum Arthropoda; class Insecta; order Odonata; family Calopterygidae; genus Hetaerina; species Hetaerina titia. The sequence continues at coordinate 27,929,831 of CM073778.1, forward strand.
AGTGCCATTATCCCGTCTCTGTAGCGTTCTTGCGGAAGTGCTGCGAAGTACTCGCCTACAGCTGCAATCGCTTCTTGATTGAACCAAAAACGTTGACCAGTAACGAAGCTTTTGTATTTTTGGAAGAGAGGGAGCAAAATCTGGGGAGTATGATAGATGTTCCAGCCCGTCATAGTGCAAATCCCTAAATGTTCCCATTGCCAAGACACTGTTGTAGTCTGGTGCATTGCCCTGATGGAAAACGGTATTTTACTCTGCAAACCGGGATTAGTTCACGAATTTTTGCGTCCAGTTTCGTTTGAAGATTAGAATTTGTTAAAGGAATAATTTTAAATTCAATGCTTCTCTCTTTTATAAATTTATAATCCGTTTCTAATGCAAGTTTCAATTTCATCAGTGTAGCATTTTTTAAATCATCATTATCTGCTAGAAACACGATGTAATGAAGGCCTTTAACGAAAATTAATTTTTCGTAAAAATATTTTAGTGATATTTTCTGGTTTTACGGTCCTCCCACATTTTTATAACATAGTTTTACGTTAGAAAATGCGGTACCTTCCCACCAATTATTTCGATAATGTTTTTGGGTAGGTAACTTTCATTCAAGTATTATTAGGTATTTTTCTGTCTTTTCTAGCTTTTCTAGTCTTTTCTGTCTTTCTAGCTTTTGCTAAAATGTATTGTTCGTATATATAACCTAATCTCTTAACAAGGGTGATACCTGCTCGTTATTTGCAGAGTCAGGTACTCACCTAAAACTGTGGTAATCATTCCTACCATTTGATACTACTATTATTATTTGAGATTTGGTTGGAAATTGGGATGGTGTGGTGGCTTCCCACTTCGAGGACCCGGGTTAAAATCCCGGAGGTGGCTAGATTATTGTGGTTTCCTGATCCTTATTTGGATTACTCTATGAGATCACCTCAATTGGAGTATGCCGTCTGAATTTTATTTTAAAATTTTATTTATTTATTTTTTAAAATTTTATGTTAAATTTTGAACCACTAAGCGCCTATTTCTGATGGTAGGTTTTTAAAAATTTTATTGCTATTGTTATATATGAATATATTTTTTGCTATTCAAACTTGAATATTTTATATCAAGTACCGCCCATCCCGACCGAATAGGTAACTTCGAGACAATAGCTTCGCTTAGGAATTAATTATCTGTTCCATCGGAGTGTTGACCTCCAGAATATCCCAAAATTGCTTGGGAATTCACGGAATGGGAGTGGGAGGGAGTGGGCCACGCTGTGTGCACAATTAGTTAACGGTAGCCTCGTGGCTCCTTGGTCGCCGGCTGCTGTGTCCCTCGTGCGATCGAGTCGCGAAGTGAGATGCGTGGGAGTTAAGTGCGAGCGAATGGCTTCCCTTTCATCCTTGGTTGGTTGCCAGTCCTTTATTCCGTCTTTTCGTGTATATATAATAAATATACCTATATAAACTTAAAGGTATATGTATTCGTATATCTCTCCGCGACCATCTCTCGCACTACTCTGGTGGCGTGGAGGGAGAGCGCCTGTGAGACCTTCACGAAGAAAAGAAATCGCGCTGAAGGTGATGACCTGCGGTCTCCCAGAGCGTTTGGAAGAAAACGTTTTAGTCCTCGTCTCGTCCGTAAACATGAACGCACGAAATAAATTGACCGAGCTATCTCCTTATCGGAATCGAACACGCAAACCCGTTTGCCTTTCGCGCCGGTAGAGCACACGCGCCACCGTTGGTGCCCGGGTTCTCGAACGTCCCACACCAAGGTTTCCATGTTTCTCCTCTTTTGTTTGAACCCATTCGTCAGTGTTTGCTCATGTCTCACTGTCAGACCTTATCCATTTTATTGCATTCCTTCGCAATCTCTTCTTTTGAGGAGTGAAAAATTTACCTTTCCCTCCTCTTTTATTCGTGTTTTGAATGCGGGACCTCAGTCGACTCGACCTTCTTAGTGTGTATGCGAAAAATCCGGGAGTTTCATTGCATTTTAAGTTCATTAAATTTCAAGTTTTCTTTAACGAAAATCACCTATGTAAAATTGCCCTGCCACCGGACCTAAAGCCACTTTTGGAGGACATGGTGACCACAATTCTCTGCATCGTGAATATAATCAATAGCTTGGTATCGAATTTTATTTGGAGAGCTAAATGCCGAATGCCTTGTTAACTTAGTTTTCATTAGATTTTGAGGTTTCACGATTTAGGATGAAGCATAAGCTCAACTCGAAAGATAATGTGAATCAAAGACAAGACGGCGAAAATTATTTTGTTAACCAGCCGCAATGTGTTCACCAGCATAAATACGGTTGATATTTATGTATAAATTACGGTTTTCTAATATTAAACATATTTATATTTGTGTTAGTGAACAGAGCACTGAATTACTGACCAGAGGTCTACCTCTGGTCAGTCACACCTCTGTGCACTCTCGGCTCACCTAGCTAGTACACCCATTTTTCGGGTACAAGCTCATCCTGGGAAATCACTGTCGGCGCACGGAAAGAAACTGTCCCCCTACCCTAATGTATTATTTTCACACGTTTTTGCGCATGGTGTTATGGTGGTGGTTTTTCAATAAGACGACATGTGTATTCCTCATTATTTTCTTATCTTTCAAGCATTTTTTGACAGAATTGGTCATACTGAGACTGAAATACTCATCTGGATGCTTCAAAGGTGCGCTTCCGCCATACATGTATGAGTATGTTTGGCCTTCAGTGCTACGCTTTACTGTTGACACTGCCTCTCCTTGCACCTTGAAACGTCCATTGTGTACATTCTACCAATACTTGTATTGTAGGAACGTCTCACCATGAAAATCGTACGAATAACATTAACTTTTCGACATTTGGTATTTATTAAACCTTTCATCTATTATTTGACTATGCTCGTAATAAATTAGAATGCCCTGTGGTGATACAACTTTAAAACAAGTGGCCTTTTGAGCATCAAATTAAAGAAAGAATTTGCAATCAAGGTGAAAGAAATCGGTAGAGCAAAATAAAATATTTGACGGCGGACATATGGATGGACGACGTCATTTAAAAAAAAGGAAAGAGAAGTGGACATTATAATTATGCCCTCTCATATATAGCTCTACCTACTTTAAGGCTTCATTGTTAGAACCTGTATTACGGTGAATATTCGATTCATAATATGTGGAGCTCTATTTTAATATTATGGCAGTTTGGAACTATTATTATTATAGTATGGAACTATTATTCATGCTCGTATAAAGTATATATTAAACATGATGGCCCCAAATCTATTTCGGGTGAAAGAAATAGCGAGAAGACCTAATTGGAGATGATATGGCATCGCCCTTATTGTTTATGGACGATGCGATGGACTGTTTCCTCTCATTTCGCCACTCGCAACGAAGACTTCGGTGAAGACTAAGGAAGATTGAATCAGCTGGTAGAAAGGACTCCAGTCGCCCGAGGCCCCTCTATGATAGCCCATCACAGTTCATAATTCCTCCCGTTAGACTGCAAACACTCACCGCATTAACGTCGTCGCAACACGGATGACTTTGTGCATAGCAGGAATACTCGAGGGTCTACGAAAGCCCTGCCACCGTCACAATAGCCAATAATAAGGTGGTAAAAATCTTTGGCCGTCATGCATATTTAAGGGATTCTTTCTTTCTTGAGTTAAGACCGAGGTCGCTTAACCATTTCAAGCATCTTTTAAGATTCTTAAATGTATGCAGTACCTAACTTATTTTTTTTACTATCCCCATTCATTTGTGTAGAAAATATACCTACGCCTAATAAACGCATGGAATTTTTTAATTTGACAGAAAAATGTTAATTTGAATTCGACGGTTAGGGTACTAATAAAATGATTTTTTATATCGTTAATCTTCCTTGATTAAGCTCGGTTACTTCACATATTAATAAAATTAATTGGGGTTTTCCTTTCACCGCTTGGTTTACCTGTAAAAATGATAGTGAGAAAATATGATAGAAGTCACTGGATGAAATCATCATGAGGCCCTAGTTCTTTTTATACTGCATCGAAGAGGGTAATTCAAAAATGTCGACGGTCGCTAAGCTGCCGGATCGCCGCTTCCGAAGCGACCCCGAGGGCTATGAAGGCCTTTCCTATTCCTAGATGTCTTTTATCGATCACCGTCACCAAAAATGTCGACTCTTATGTCGCCAGTTCAGACAAATAGTTCTGAAATAATCGTCGACCAAAATTATCGCTAAATGCTGATGTAGGGAAGGCTGCTTCCATGAAAAACGACAATTTTCATCTACGTATGACGCACAGTCAATTAGTTTTCATGAATATTTTTCTTATCCTTCTTTGGAATAAATCGATAAATTTGGATGCTTACTTGGCTCGTTGTCAACACAGTACGAGAAATAGGGATAATATTTACCCCTTCTAGAAACCACATTTTTCCACTTGGTGAATTGTGTTAATTCTATACACACATATTTCATGAAATGCTTTTCTTTGGAACAAATCGACTGTTGTTACAATGATCTTGATTTATACTTGCCATTCTAATTACATAGATAAACCTTTAAGGTTCTATAAGTGGTTTTCACGGAGTAATTCTCATTAATCATCGAGTATAATTTTTTTCAAATCGGTAACTTCAATTACGCTTCCAGAGCGAACCAAAAATATATATTTACAATAGCTATACTTGGATTAAGGATATTCGTGAAAAGGCAAGTAAGGGAAACCACTTCCTTAATGGAAAGATTTTTTATTCTTTGAATAGGAGTTCATTAATATGGTCATCACCAATTCCCTAGCAATCTACACGCCAGTTTCATGATGTGTACATATTTATGGATAGAAATGCCATTTTATATAGTATACTCATTGGGACTAAAAACTAAAATTCCAAAATTTTACGGTAAAGGCACTGCATCAAGTCTTAGAGAATGACTACTGCTATAATAAGAATAAAGTGTGAATGATAAAACCTACACATTTAGAGGGAAGCAGCCTCAACACATATAGCTAGATGATTAACAAACAGAGCTAGAGAGCATCATACTTGAAAAATCACACTGATTAAAAACTTTATAAACTTTAGTTTTTTTATCATCAGCGTCAAATAATTCCATCGTTAAAATCATTGGGAGGATGGTTCATTGGGAGGATGGTTCATTGGTATTAGAAGGCTCTGATAACTGATAACAATAAATGTATGTTAATGAAGTTAAATGATACTATAAATATTCACCAATTTGTTACTCTCTTCAAAGCGGCTCATTTTAAATTATTGTTGCTTGTCACCCAACGTTTTTTACATTAACTTTTCAAAATACTTTTACTACTTAAGTAACTTTTTAAGTTCTTTTGAGTGTCATTATATTCACGGACGTACGAGCCCTGCAGATAAATATCCACATGCCTCGCGCTTCCTCTATTGCTACCGCTGCTATGTACATGGTTTGAAACCAATCTTACTGTTGGTTGGCTAATTAATTTACAGCAAATGTTACCAAAACATTTCATAGATGATTCAAGCTGAATTTGAAAATCATTGACAAATTTGTTGATACGATCTGAGAATAGGTACATTTTGGTCATTGCCGACGCTTCAATGGCGTGTTGGCCAAATCTTAGAATTGCTACCGCCAAAAAAAGATGAATAGATTGAGTTAACATTTTCTGAACACCGTTTTTAGTGAACTAAGAGAGAAACTTAATCAACTCATAGATGGATAAGATATATTATCTGTCATCAAAGGACATTTAAGCTCGAATGGTATTAAACAACATATTAAATTCCTGTACAATGCTTTTCAAGGCAATTGGAAAAAATACCTCTTTATTTCATCCTAAGAAGATACTTTGCATCCCTATAACATCCATTTACCATTCCAAGCAGGTTCTTTTTAGTGCCAAAAGATAGGAGTTGTTTCAGTTGACATTCGTAATGAATCTTTAATTTGAATTCCAAAAAATCCCTCAGAATAATACATCATGGGATTTGTGGATTGCAAGGAATCGAAAATGATGTATCGACTGCATTTTTTTAATCATGGGAATAAAATCTGTTAGTTTACTTTCTTTACATCATTCGGTGATTTAGGGTAAAAAAATGCCAAATCTCTGACATAAATTAGAGCAGCTTGTTTTCAGCAGTGAAATGTTTGAACTTTTTGCTCTCAGAGCTAAAATCTTTAAAATAATTTATCTGCCTATTTGCGTCTATTACTACATATTTTATCACTTTAAATGAGAAAATATTTCTTAATATATCTCGATTTTCAAATTGACCGACATTTTTATTCTTGTCATCAGGTTATGAGTTTTTACTTTAATTTACTTGGCATTGCATCAATTAGAAACGATGAGTTCAGCAAGGGATGTCATCACTCAATTCTGCAATGACAAAGGGAATGTGGCTCTTTTATTTTTCCGACCATATACTGCATTGGTAAACACTCCGTTGGGAGTTCATCTAGGGCGAGCCCTTGACTGTTTTCAGACGCCGTTCATATTCCACAGCGTATCCCCGACTGAGTGTTTATGAATGCTCTACTCGGTCGTCCTATGTTGACACACCACCACTCCTCGGCAGCGATCGCGGGGGATCTGAGTAGCTGCAGTAGCAGAGGGCATTGGTGCTCGATCGCGGGCGCGGTATCACGCGCGGAGAGGTATGAGTTGGTGGTAAGGGACGCGCGCAAGCAGAGATGTCTCTTACGAAATTATCTGCTGCCGCTGAACTTCTTCCCGGCCGTGGTGACTTCAACGCTCGATCCTCTCTTTACTTTTAAATCGGAGACTCCGCGGGAGAAATTCACTTATGTCGGCGAATGGTAGCCATTGTGTGGAGGCACAAACAGGTAGATGAGAGAAAATCGGACAATGAGAAGTCATGAAATTTAGAGTTCATGTTAATTCTTCGCTTTTTGGATCGGTGTGTATTACATCCCCCTGTCTCCATGGTCAGAAAAAATCTGCATCTTTATTCGGTCCGATATTCCGACTCGAACCCTGCCGTTACATCCTCTGATGCGGTTAATTGTCCGCAATTGTCATTCAACAAGTGGTCCTATGTGACCGATTCAACATGTTCTAAATGCCTATCAAGTGTTGGAAACGAATATTTAACATTTTTCCATAACTGCTATTATAAATCTAAAAATATATGCTCCCAAAAAAAGAGTAATCTACCTCACACCTTACTCCGCTGTGTTCCCCAACCTTCTACTCACCCGTCAGAGGTGAGTAGACCCAACCTGCGGAGGCTCCCTTACAATTTCCATCTCATACTCGGCCGTGCAAGACTACCAGCCAACGATTCCACTCACGCTTGTCTGTTTGTTTCAATTAGCCCCGCTTCGTTTCATCAGAATTGAATCACTTGATTGCTCGGTGAAGAACTGGGCCACACGAAGCTGACCCACCAGGAATAGGGATGACTAATCAATTCAAATGCACGAGGGCATAGCTCGTTGCCACAACAGTGGTATTTGCTTAAGCGTAACTGCATATTGAATTTTGGATTTATTCCAATTTTATGGAGATGCACATTAAAAATCTGACAGCGGAAAATGAGGTGGACTCCGATTTAAGTGTTAGGCACTCAAACAGCATACGTCGAATCGCATCGTAACAAAGAACCACATTAAATTCTAACTTAACCGTTATCAGCCCAATTAACTAATCCAAAAACAAATATCCATTCGAAGAACGGCGGGAAATTCCGTGACAGTTACTCTTAACGGAGTCATCCGCTGATGTTCACCGAAATGGAGGAGTTTAATCGTGTAAAAATCTCGGTTTAGGCGAATGGTTTTTGCACTTTGAAATCCCCGAATTTTCATTTAAAACAGCCATTCCCGAGAGTAGATTAAAATAATGGAATTTTGGGTACCAGGCAGGAGCGTTACTGCCCTGACTTTTGGGGTTGGGCTCGTCTCATAATTGTTTGTTTCACCACGCAAGGCTTGAGGTCAAATTTAATACTTCGTTTATACGTTTGAATAGAGAGAGTATTACTTACGAGTTTGATTCAACCAGTTAGTAGACGCCCCAGTGTTTCCACATGCACAATTCATTTCTCTTTGTCGGAATTTTTTATATTTATACTCTCTATTGATACTGTTTCGGTTGCACTATCTTTTGGTGAATTCACATTTTAGCCTCGTACTAAGCTCCACGTCTAAATACTTATCAGGCTAAATTTAACGGATTAAGACATAAATTTCAAAAGGAAGTATCTGTGTTGACGTTTCAAAATGCCAGTAACAATAAGGTTCTTTGTGTATCACAATGCAATAATTTCATAGTGTAATAATCATTTGCCTTGACCGGGATTCGAACTCGGATCCCTTCGATAACCGGCCGAGTGCCTCAGCCAGTTAAGCTACTGAAGCGTGCTCGTACACTCGTGGTCGCAGCATCTCCAGTATTTTCTTGGAATTTCTTTGTGTCTGTTTTTAATTGGTCGTTTTGAACAGTCAATTAGCCCTCACAAGTCATTCTTCTGATTTTTCTTGATCGTTTCCATCGTGTCTAATAACAAAGAAGCTGAGACTATTATGACGTGACTTTGCAAGACGATTTCCGTGCAGATTTACCCGTTAAGGCTTTCATTTATCCGATAGCATCATCCTGCTTTATGAATTGGGAGTTCGCTCAGAAAGTGCAAAATATTTTTTCCAGGAAAGTATGTGGTCAGTATGAATGACTGCGAATTTCGAGCTCATCTCCAGATAAAATCATATCTTTTTCAGCAAGGTCCCCTTGTATTCATCTCTTATTAACCCAAGGCCGTTTTTCATCACCATATTTCAGTAACATGATGCCCGTAAATAGTGTTTTAATACTTCACGCGTGTTTATCAAGCACCTTTTGACCCCGAGGGTGAGTACCGCGAGTGAAGGTCGCTCTCCTTCAGCACGGATGGAACTTTGGGAGTTCTTTTTTTTTTGAGGTCAACTCAAGAGTAAATTACACTCGGGACCGGGATTTTCTCCCATCTGCCACTCTGAAGCAATTAGGCGGTTAGAAATTTTGGCGATTCGAAATAAGGCTGTAAAACGGTCGTTTGTATGCGATGCATCACTTTCAGAGGGAAATTAAAAATTTGTGGGAGTGTTTCTACGAATTGAAGCGGTGCAGGATATGATCGTGATTCGCAAGAGTGCCTTATTCCTTAAAAGAAGAAGGCGGATGTGTTCTCTCCCCCCATATTTTCCGAAACGGATGCTCACCCAAGGTCACACATATTTTATTTATCTCTTTTCTTTTCTGAAATAATAATGTCTTTTTAATGAGGAAGCATTTATAATGCCTCTATGACATTGTTGTTGAGTTAGAAAATATTCCCTAGTAATTATATACTCCCTTGGAATTTACCGAGAGTTCTATTGCTCGTTTGATCACGGATCAAAGAACCAAATGCTTAAATGTGCGAGGAAATGAGACTATCGCATGGAAGGTATAAGTACGGTCATACATTCGCTTCCGTAAAGCGAGAACCGTTGACGAATTGCTGTTTTCTGATGATGACAGTGATGTATTTGACCATCATTTTTGTGCACGCCGAAGCTATTATCTAGAGACGCCGTAAAAGCGTATTCTTAGTAGAGGCGTCAACTTTCTTTGAGAAGGAAAAAGTCTAGCACGCGCGTTGACTACCGAGAATATTTCATGCCCAAAATTGTTAACCGCCTTAAAAGCAAGAGACGATCTCGTGGGGAGTGAGGCGTAGACGTCACCATCCGGCACGGTGTGTGGTAATGCCCGTCGCGGACCTCTAAACAAGAGAGGAGAAAGGATTCAGAAAGGCGAGGGGAGATCGAGACACCTGCGGAGTCAGGCACGACGCCACTGGTGCTCCCCCACACGTGAAATATTTTGGGGAAATTCAAGGGCAGCGCTCGACCTCGAAAGTGCTTTGGTTGTAAATGAAATTTCGCCCGGTAAATTTTTAACCTGATTTGAAAACAAAGATGGGAAAGTGAGTAGCACATTACCACTCCGTGTTGTCAATAGGTGAGACGAAAACAATTTCTCTTTAATGATCCATTGAAACTTTTCTTCCCTTCATAAACTATCTAAAAATTATTTTTGGGTTAGATTATAGGAGAGCAAACCCGTCTTCTAACTCCAATTTCTAGATTATAATCTCTCAGTTAAAAATTGTGATTAGCTGTTGCCTTTGCCGTTGAATAAAATCAACGACGTATTGGTTAATTCCTTATATTGCCCTACTTTCTACTGCAGATCTTAAGTAACAATAATTTGATAAACCAACATCCAAATCTTCTGGAATTACATGTTTAGCCTTGTATTAGTTGTGTATGTCCTAATTATGATTAATTACAGCGATATTTTCAGTTCAATTAGAATGAGTATTGGCATTTAAGAAGTTCATCAATGTGTCACGTCTTATTCAAATCTAGTCTTATATCAATGGTGCTGTATTAACCATTGTTTTCGAAGTAGTAAAAATATTTTTGAAGAATAATTTAATTTCCCTTTATTTCCGAAATTGAAATTGATAAAAATTAGATTGACCAAAGGAGAACGCCAAAACATGTAAAGCGGCTAAATGTAAAGATTATAGGACTATGATTGCGCATGCAGAAAAGATGGTTCTAAGAGTCACTAATTGAAGGTTACCAAGTAGCTCAAACAACGACCTAGACAAAGATTAGTTTGACTTTTGAAAGAGGGGAAACCCGTGGAAGAGCTTGTGCAGAAAATAAAAAAAAAACACGGCAAGGTGACTTAATCAGCTAGATTTGCAGATTATCAAGCAATTGTGAGTCAGAAATTCCACGGTTTGCAGTTATTACTGAGTGCTTTACAGGAACAATGGGAGAGGTATGTGATTTTAATTAATCACAAGAAAAGGAAAACAATTAAGTTCTCAAGAATTAGGAAAGCGGAGCTAAATATATAAGTTAGAGAAAGTAAACTAGAGTAGGAGGAGCAGGCCATGAATTAGGCCAGTATTGTACAAGAAAAGGGCACATTAGTGGGCAAATTAGGAGAAAAATTGTGTTAGCAGAAGTTTTTTGCTGTGAAATTTGCCAGGAGAAGAGATTAATAACGATTACATTGAGTTAAGCTGTTAAGAAAAGATTATTGATGGCATTAAACATGGAGTGTAGAGCTTTAAGGATGTGAGATTCGTCTTAGAGGCAAAAAGGATGACCGTAGATTGAAGGCTTGTTGGATGCTGGTGTAGCGAAGAATGGATACACTAAGTTGGCCAGAGAAAAAGCCTAATGCTGAGACTTTTAGTAGGATGGGCGAAGGGTGGATACTATTGGAGAAATTTCGAAAAAGGTAGGTAAGTGTGTGGAGGAAATATTTAAAGGTAATGGAATGTTGAAGGACGTAGGAGGAGGGCGAATTCTTGAGTAAGTGGGATAGAGAAAGGGAGCGAGTGGGCTTTTTAGGCAGCATGAAGGCGAAGAGAAGCTACGAAGAAATGGAAAAAGAGATAATATTGGGCAAAGGAGAAGGAAGTAAGGAAATAACAAACTTCAGGATCAACACTTAGTCCGTCCTTAATGAATGGTATCGCAGATCGCTGTCGTGAGGAATGTTGTCGAATATACCGAACTGAATCCGTTGCAAAGGAGGAAGCAACCATTTAATGACTGAGTTTTTAGTAATTTTAGTGAATTGGTTGAAATGTTCTCCTCGGAAATCGGTGATTTCGACGCTGGAGGGAGCAGCTACTGGTGGAGAGAGTCGTAAACACCCATGGAATGCGAGTTTGCATCGTTTGGAAAACGTCAAAAGGTTTGAGTGGCGCCAAGGAGGCTTAAAAAATGCACAATGGAAATGAAGGATGGAATGTGAGAGGAATGAGGGGAGGAGTTGGAAGATGGAAGATCCCCCCAGATAGGGAAGAAGACCTCCACGTGAGGGTGGGCATCCGGATGTGAATGATGAATTTTAAATCAGGATCGTAATATTTAAAAAGGCACAAAATGTTAAAGGGGATTAAGTAAAATACACTCAAATGCAATAAAAATAAAATTAAAATAACTAATCATATTTCGGCGCCGTATTATCATTACGGATGGTATTAACAATACGTCTACGTCTTCCAATCGGCTATGTGAAAAAAATATGGATCCTCATGAGTCTCAGAGAGACACTCAGGATTTAGAGGCGTCATCACCGGTGATCTGCCATTCACAACACAAATAAATTAGTTTAAAGAGAGAAATATAGTAGCTTCAGTTTCCACGCAATAGGTGCCAATTTATTATAAGCTTTTATTTATATTGCCTGAGTGTATATTGCATCATTCCCTTCCTTATTTTGTGACTCTATTAGATTACAGCCCTTACTTAAGATTCATTATACAGATCGATGACCGTAGACCCGTTCTTTTAATGGCATTCTGAAAGGTACAATCCGACGTTTACTCACGCATCGAAGAGGGAAGAGAGATGAAAAAGTTCGAAGGCGCTGGCCAATTAGTGATTCACTGCGCTTCGATTCCGATGCATCTGAGCCACCAAAACAAAAAATAAATGAAACGGATGGGCTCTTAGCTGATTCGCCGCCGTCACAGCGAGAGAAAGAGAGAGACTCGTGGCCTTTCCCATAAAGAGGATTTTGAACCCGTCATCGTCTGACTTCCGGATTGAAGACGAAAATTCCTCTGGATAAACTCCCCGCCTATGAAGCTATTATGTCCCGAAGATTCCGAAATATCTGTTGGGCATGCATTTAAGTTTGAAGACAAAAAAAAGCCGTTCGCGCCCTTTGTCCGTTCCATTCCGGCGCTTCGGTCAGCCGGTTACATTTTCGTCACCGGATAAAAACACGCGGCGGGCAAAATGCCAGCCTCGTAGAAGATCCCTCTGCTCAGATAATCCGATCCTGAAACAAGCTTATTTCATTAACCGTGAGACCTGAAAACGTTTCTTCATGCTCCGGTCTCTGGATGAGTGGGTGTGAGGATCTGGGCTCCGCTTTGGTAAACGACCTTAGACGTACTATGAGTGAGAGTGTTTGTGAGGGGGAGCGGGGAGAAAAATGAGAGTAGAGAGGATCGGGCCCAGCGGGGAGGTAACTGGATGAGAAGACGCAGGATGATGGCCCACCCCTCGACCGCCGCGCCAAAGGATGATGGGGAGCGGAGGCAAGGTTCTTCTTTATTTTACAGAGGGAGCAATGCGAGGTTTGCGGGTGACCCAGATATCGTCAAAAGCAGCCCGTGAGGTAATCACGCGCACACAAGCGCAAGGTAATACGACGTGGGTGTTTGGCTTCCCACCCCCTCACTCCCTTCCCCACCGCCATCCCTCCTACCTCCTGGGATAGTTCGCCAGTCCCCCTAGCGAGGCGAGCCAGTCGGTCCGGCCCGCACATGCCTCCCCACATAACCCCCCCCCCCGGGGGCTTCCCCACCACGATTCTCTCATGGGGGATGCTCGAAGAGGTGCGAACGCAAATAGTACCAGTTATCAATTGAAAACGAATACACCGCCCGTGAAATTTCTGGGATTTTCTGAAGGCCGACTTTCGGAGGGAAGGGGAAGAGATGAAATAAAACAAGATTGATGGGTAGTCTCTTCCACCGATCACGCCAACATTTATTTTATGAAGTAATACTGGCGTGACTGTAAATATAAATAAATGTTGATCCTCGGGATCGAACGCTCCAAGCGTGGCTCATGAGAATCCCAATTGGAAACGGTTCATCAAGACGAAACAAAGCGTATTATATTATTTTTTAATGTATTATATTAAATATATTCCGAGTAATTAGAAAATTGTGTAAATTTTCAAATCAGAAAATCACTTGATTCCTCGCGCTGTTTTTTTCTATCATGGCTACATGCCTAAGTGACGGGTACAGAAGTGAACAATAATACTATTTTCAAATTTACCTTTGTATTTATTTAGATTTCATTAGTTTCCAAAATGTTATCCAATGATGCCTAGATTTTAAAGCATTTAAATGTGTGTGAAGGGAGATATTCCATGCGATGGATAATGGTAGTAGTTACTAGTAAACGTTAGTGTAGTGGATTTGGTGTTGAAGGTACTCCGACACCGAACTTGAAGTCGGTCCGCATAGTAAACTGAAATAAAATTAAGTTATTTTCCGGTGGCGCATGTCAGCACTTGCGGTGGGATGGACTGCCTTTTGGCTGGAAGGATTACGTCACCTTCGGGACTAATTGGATTGGTGCTTAAATCGTGTCAGCACTGAGAATTTTTAAAAGGGATTAAGCGTTAGTGAATCGGTGCAGAAAAGATAATACGAATCACCAGATCAAGAAGTACTCGATGGGGTAAAATCATTATAGCATAACCATTTATTTTCAGGGCTTCTGATAAGTTCCCCGCCCAGCAATTTTGTGTATATACATCTTTTGTACCAATAATTATTTTGGTTTTCGCATTTCGGATGAGTATCAATTCGTTAATTAGTACGTACGATAACGCTCGTAAATGAGAACGAGAAGTTTTGAGGAAAACCAAAGTGGTAACAAATTTCATTGGCTTCACAAAATTTCATTGTCCAAATAAGCGAAAATGCGATGTATTTAGCATATCTATTTCGCGGTGCTCGTTCCGGGTCAAGCAGGAATTTGATACCAGACGATGTATTTGGACACCCTTTGGTCGCCCCGTTCTCGACTATAGATTTTGGGATGGTGACGTGTTCGCATTTTATTCATTTCACCTCACGAGAAAGCCTAAAGCGCCTTTAAAAGCAAATGCGGTTGGAATATTTAAAGAATAATCCAAAATCATATTGGTCTTCCGTCAGGGAAATAAAGGAATGGGCCTACTGTACGTTCTTTAAAGGTAAACAATCACGAAATTGTTATATATAGCTTAAAAAGGCCAATATACTACATAAATTCTTTTAGTGTCTATACAAAAAAATTGGTGCACAAAACGAAGTCCCACACATACTCGTATCTGGACATCTAATGGGCGATATATTAAAGTCCTCTCTACAGAAGCTGCGAAGGAGAAGACCCCAGTAATACAGATCGATTTCGTTAACATCGCTATCTTGCAAAATCTTCGAAGGTATTATTGTTGGTAATAAGTATAATGGCTTTTCTCGATAGTAGGAACGTACTCTGCCCCAATCAGCACTGGTTTAGGAAAAGCAGGCAGTACAAAACACAACTGGACCTATTAATTCATGAAATATTGAAATCGGGGGAAGGAAATACCCAAATGGATACCGTATTTTCATATTTTAAGAAAGCCTTCGACAAGTTCTATTACGAGAAATCGATACACAAACTAAGATATTATGGTGTCAGCGAGAAGTTTACTAACTGGGTTAGGGGCTTCTTATCTAACCGTAAACAGAAATAATCGTCGACGTGTTGAGTTCATTTGAGGCAGAAGTAACTTCATAAGTTCCACAGTAATATAGGGAACACACTCTTCTTATTAATCATTAATGATATAAGCTCCCACAATTGGCAAGAATCTTAGATTATATTCAGACGACACAGTGATTTACAGAAAATGAAGGACACCGGCCGATAGCGTGATACTCTCTAACGATTTAAACCCGATATCCGAGTGGTATTAAAATTTGGAGATTAGAATTAAGTATCAGAAAATGTAAAGCGCTGAAGTTTTGAAATAAAATAAAAGATAAACAAGGCATACATTATAAAAAAATGAGGTCGAAATAAGCATTTAAGTACAGCCCACATACGAGGTGAGTTAAATAAATAAAGGGAATTTGTGTTTTTTGGGAATAATTTTATTTATTCGACTATGCCAATGTTATCATCCCCTTCTAAGTAATCCCATGAGATATTATACACTAATACCAGCGTTTTTTCTAATCCTCGGAAAATCTCTGACACTCGTTCTTTGGCATAGCTTTTAGCTCTCTCAGAAATTCGTTTTTAATCTCATCTATGCTTATAAAACGACAGCTTCTTAAGGTTCCCTTTATTTTGTCGAACAGTAAAAAGTCACTTACGGCCATGTCTGGTGAATATTGATGCTGGGACATCGTTATAGTACTGTTTTTGGTAAAAATATCACGAATAAGCAGTGAAGTGTAAACAGGTGCGTTATTGTGGTGGTGCAAAAGCCACGAATTGTTCAAATACGGTGTTTTTTCGTGTTGCTTCACGCAAACGGCGTTGGACTTAAGGCTCCAACGTAACCGACTACCTGAAGCAAAACGGCATCGTGACGATTCCCCAACCCCCTCACAGTTCCTACTTGGCACCAGCAGTCTATTTACTATTCTCAAAAGTGAAATTCTTCCACAAAGGACAACACCGTAGGGCCCTAAGTGCCGTGAAAAAAGCTTGAACAGGTACCCTTAAGTACCTTCTGGAATCCGCCTACCAGGGAACCTTCGAGTCGTGGGAAAACCGCTGGTAAATGTGTGTCGACACTTTTTGTGTGTGCCTAGAATTTTTAGGCACTGAGAAAACATTTCAAATAAATCTATTGTTCCGAAACTTTTCCCGATATTTGGTATACTATACAATTCTTGTACGCGGGTTATTCTCAAAGAAGCCAAGTTTCATTAGACGTATAGGAAAATGTAATGAAAAATCAAGAGAAATATGCAACTTTGTTTTAGTTATTAGATAGTATCTCACATTGATAACACGCGGCAAGTATCTGATATCCATGGTAGAAAATGTTAATCAAAGAATATAATAAGGCTCGAATAAATCCGCTGGTTTTGTTAAACATCGCTACGAGAAGCGTACACACAGGTATGCTGGAGGAATTAGGTTGGCATCCCCCTGATCCTCGAAGAGAGCAGAAAGGTACAGGACACATAATTTTGCTTGCGAGACAGAGGGAATTATTATGATATCAAATTATATTGGCAGATTTGACCATTGAGATACAGTAAGAGATATGGACACCGTC
Organism: Hetaerina titia; assembly: GCA_037158775.1. Taxonomy (NCBI): domain Eukaryota; kingdom Metazoa; phylum Arthropoda; class Insecta; order Odonata; family Calopterygidae; genus Hetaerina; species Hetaerina titia. The sequence goes on from CM073778.1 coordinate 27,946,677, forward strand.
ATATACAGATTCAGTCGTCCTTCCTTCGAACGATGGGCCAACATAACAAAATCTAACCCAAGAGTTCGAAAAAAATAAATTAACTTGAATTATAATTTGATGAATTGATCAAGCGCCAGAATTATTGCATGTTGCTCCAGATATTTAGGCATAATCGTAAATAGGAATTTATGTGTACGACAGTTGTATATGAGCTAACATACATTCAAGTTTATCCATGAACCAATATTTCTGCATGCATGGCTGGTACCCTAATACCCCCCGCCACATGCCCTTGCGGCGGTTTACGGGTTTTTGTGTAGATATAAACCCACCAATGAATTTAACTTCATGCGCAGTCGAAGAAGACTTTGACTTTCAAAATAAAACGGCTACAAGAGCAGGAGTAACAGCGTACGTCAATTTGCTATTTGGCTCGGAATTGGATGGGAAAAATGTTACCGTACTCATTCCAAGAATTTTCAGAACTCTGGGGAAAAGCGAAAAGAAAGTGAGCCAAACATCATGCGCTACTCCTCGCCCAGTGCATTGGAACCCAGGACGCCTGCGAGCTGAGGAGATGGATGAAAGCTGACTGACCCCCGGAGACGACAGATGAAACTCTAATGCTTTGGGAACCACAGAATGATACCCGCCCAACCCCCAACAAAGCAACAAATTCAGCTTTTTGTAAATTCCCAGAGATTTCGAAGCGGCGATTTAATGAGTTTTACTCTGAACTAGATGAAGCAACGGCGACACAAACGTAGGAAATTTAGAGGCTGGAGATCTCGGAATCTCGTTCTCAGGGCCGCTGAAAAACAGAACGGGAGAATTATGAGCCATTTCCATCGGCAAATTGCAAAACAACGAACACCGTTGGCATGAAAGTTTCCCATATTCATAGCACACGAAACGTAAACCTCAACTCGGAAATTTCTGTGTAAGGTCCATGAAATTTTATATTTGATTTTCCCTGGAGTAAATATATTCTACCTGGAACTCCAGCTATCTCACAAATCATCTAAAGCTCTGAATAAAAGTTTTGAAAACTATTGTCACAAGGTGCGACCTTTCTTTCGAAAACTTACTTTCTTGCTTCCGAAAGAGAAGGGCACATCTGAAAGTAAATCGCTAAATACCAACTCGTATTTTCTTAAATTATGATGCCTATGCTTGCTGATTCCATCTATAAACGTCTTCACGTATACACGTAAATAAGATATTGCGAAATGGCTTAGGATCTATGACACCTTGAGACTCAAAGCATAGATTTTATGAGTTGCGTGCAGCTTAAATATTCTCAGGGTAAATAAATTCTGCTCTTGGCTGTCGTAAACGGAATCATTGTTCCGGGTGAGGCATAGAAGTTTTTAGGAGCTGCGCCATTTTACTTTACAAGAAGCAAGGGTCCTATGCAGTTAAAATGCATGCTTGAAATTGATACAGTGCCCTGAGGTATGCCTAAAGAAGATTTAGTATTACACTGATTGGGTATTTCATCACCTATTTTCATAGCTAAACTTATATTACCTACAAAATTCATCCTCCGTGGGTTTAATACCCTCTTACCACATGTAGATTAATTGAAAATAATTTTTTAAAATGCCATATAATTGGCATTATATACGTATATGTGTGTTTATATCTATATGATGAGAATATATATGCGTAATATATATATATATATATATCATATATATATATATATATATATATATATATATATATATATATATATATATATAAAATATGAGTTCTGTTTCTAATTCCTCTTGTGAAAGGTGTTTGCACCACCGAAAATTCGAGAACCAGTGAGTCCCTCTTTTATATGTTTTAGTTTCTGTGTTTGTTTCGACTAGTTAGTCAATTTACATTATTGTGCACGTTCGTGGGTTTTTCAAGATAGTGACTTTATATACATATTTCTATATATATACGTAAAGTTTCCGACCTGACAAAGATACACTACATTTTTTCTGAAATTTTTGAAGTTGGAAACTTTTCAGACGACCCTTGTACGAGGCATGCTCATAAAGTAAGGGTCGTTTGGTCACAGGAAAAAAGAGTCCTAGCGAATCTTCTGATAAAGCCGGAGATCATTTCCGTCGAAATTATCAAGGAATAACGTGTGAGTGTTCCTTAATGTGTTCTTATATTGTTTGTTGCTGTCTAAGTTTTTTATTCAACACTTCCGTGTTACTTCGACGATATCAACGATATATATAAAAATATATGGATAAGATATACAGATATATATATATATATATATATATATATATATATATATATATATATATATATATATATATATACGAGGGTGGTCCTAAAATTTCAGAAAAAATGTCTTAAATCTTTGTTAGGTCGGAAAATTTTCAGACCACCCAGGTGTGTGTGTGTGTGTGTATTATATATATATATATATATATATATATATATATATATATATAACCATAAACACAGTAATCAACCCGAAGGTCGGTTTAGTAGGTGATGGTAGAGCTCACCAATGTACCAAGCCCGACGGCGTGTGAATATTCACACATCAGGGTAGGGGGGCCAGTTCCTTTCCCTGTGCCGGTTATGGTTTCCCAGGATATATATATATATATATATATATATATATATATATATATATATATATATATATAGATGATGCGGAAGTACTCACGAGAGCAATATAACTTTTGGACGGCACAATAGAACACAGAATAAAACAGATAACACGTAAAAGGACACTCACACTGTAGATGATTTAAGCTTTCGGCCTATTCCGAGGCCTTCTTCAGATCAGACTCGGAGTCTAACCTGAAGAAGGCCTCGGAGTAGGCCGAAAGCTTAAATCATCTACAGTGTGAGTGTCCTTTTACGTGTTATCTGTTTTATTCTGTGTTCTATTGTGCCGTCCAAAAGTTATATATATATATATATATATATATATATATATATATAATATTCTCATTATCAGTAACAGGATTGATGTATCCCACTCTCAATGTGTCCACATTTCTATTCTTTAAGGTCTGTCGTTGTTACTTCTCTCATCGACGGAATCCCATCCTACGGATCTAACCTTTCCTCAAGTAAGCTGTGATTTCTCAATGGATGACCGATGAGTTAATGTCTTCTTCAGTTTAGTATGGTTTCCTTTGAAATAATATTAGATCCAACAAAAATTGTGTTGGCTAAACCATTGAATTGAAGGGGTTAGTTTTTATCTTGAAGAAATGTAGCTTTAATCAACAGCAGGTCTCTTAAAACTATTAAGATAACATTTTAAAATAAATATTCCTCTTACGTAATTTTTAATTTAATTTTCTATAATTCATTTCTTCAAAATCGAATTTCGACGCATAGCGAAGCATCTCCACTTTTTCCCAGGCCTGTAACCATCCCCTTGGTCACAAGGGTACGTGTCTTGTCTTCTGGGTCCTTGACGGGTTTGGGTGTTAGTAGAGTTGGTCGAAACTCTAATTGACATCTGTAAAATACCTTAGGAGCGCCGTGGGGACATGCGGCAGGGGTTTTTAAGGACACTATTCATGAAGGAATTGTGGAAGAAAATGTAACGGATCTACACCTTCTCTAAGGGAGCCATTTTCAAATATCAACAAAAATAATTTTATTAATAATTAGATAAGCGTAATTATGCTAGACCACAACGTACCATTTAGTAGTATATTTTAAGTTTGGATAATAGCAGATAGTTGTAGAAGTTTTTATGGGAGGCGACCGACAGCTCAGGTCATTTCCGCCACAGGGATGGACAGGGATGTATGAAAGGTGGAGAGAAACCCGGCGTCGGTATTAGCCTACTCTTAACGAAAAGCACTCAGGGGCCCGCAGCTTAACGCCCCATCCGACGGACGGCGTACTCACTCAAAGTGCCATCCACAAAGCACCTCAAATAGGGATCGGGACACCGCTGAAAATTATCAGTCGTCGCCGGGATTCGAACCCGAGCCCTCAGGGTTAGAAGCCAGTACGTTAACCACCGCAACATTCCGATCCCCTAATAGCAGGTATGCATGCAAAATTTCGGACATTAAAGTAATATTCATTTTGAATATTATTAAGGACAAACACATTACTCAAGTTGGAGGGGTATCCCCTCCTATGGATCAGTAAAGAGAATTTTCGTCACTACGCTGTAATTTTTCTCACTCACGTGTTAAACTATTGAATTGTGCAAGATACAGCCCTGGAACCTGTCCTCTATCCAGTTGTAGTAAGAGGTTCTTTAGTATGTCGGTTCGATGGTATATCTCTAATTTTATCTATAATTTTCAATGGATTGGGTTATTCCACCTATTCGATCCGTGTTACAAAAATCACATGAGTAGTATATTTACAATTTGTTTAATTAGCGATAAATCTCAATGTACACGGAAACTACCATTCTGGTAGTCTGCGCATAGTAATTGTTTACTATTTTTTTGTTCTGTCAAAGCAGTATTTCATTGTAATTTGCTGAGTTCTCGAATCAGCGTCGTTTTCCGGGATTGGAACTCTCTAGTCAAGGTGTTGGCTTGCAACCACACTTTCTGCGTGGGCGGACGGTTGCATCCTCCAGTCCCCGCCACCCCCTCGTTCAGCAGGTTGGCACGCGAAGAAATCGCTAGAAGGCCATCGACCGTCACCCACTCACGAAGGATACGCCGCCACTCGGGTGTGCTTCATAGCGGCGCCAGAAATGGGCTAACCGCGAGAAAGGAATAACACGGACTCATTCATCATCCCTCGCCGTCCGACTGAGAAAAATTTGACGCAATGTTGTGCTTTGCTCCCGATCGGGGTTTGAGGGTGCCTTTTTGTGAACCCGGTATTTAAAAAGCTTTTCATCACACAGTTAATTTTCGACATAAAGGAAAGATCTATGCCCTCGCTTTAGGAACATCCAATTAAAACTCCTCCTCTCAACTTCTGGAGGTATCTGACAGGTCTCCCGGCACTGATGGCAGGTCGAGATGGCTTTTCCAGCCTTAGTGTGTTTTTCTTGGTTTGAGGTCAGCGCGAAGAACGCGGGAGTTGAAGAGTAATGCCAGTATAATTCTTAGCATTGCAGCCTCGCTTTGCACTTCATTTATTTTGCTTTTCACGGGATATACGCAATCAGAACTGAAGCTTTTCTTGCGTCACTATTTTGAAAATTAAGTGGTCACGCAGAAACAAAGTAATACGAGGGTGGTCTCATAAGTGCCCGACCTGACCTAGAGATAGTGGTAGTTGTTTGAAAATATCACTCTATTAGAAAGTACGCAATCTATAAAGCATATGTTTCAAGTTTGAAGGCGCCACGTTGTTCAGTATTTGTTTGGCAGTCATCAATGGCGAACGCTTTCAGTGAATTTGTGAGAATGGAGAACCGTGAAAATTTCCAACCGTGAAGAATTGATGTCGGCAGTTAATGGCTATTTTGAGGAGCAGGAGAGTTCTTATTATAAAAAGGGTATTGATTTTATTTAACATCGCTGGGAAAAGTGTATTAAGCTAAAAGGAGATTATGTTGAAAAATAAATGAATTTTTTTCCAAAATGTTTGTTTTTTCATTGTTTGGTCGGATACTTCTGGGACCATCCTCGTACCCCTAAAAAGGTTTTTGATAAAAAAAAAATAATAGTAATTTATCGGGGTTGTCCTCCTTAACCATGGATTTCACAGTGTCATTAATGCAATGTTATATTATGCAGCCGGCCATGGCTGATGACCACTATCGGTATTTATAGAGAAGAATAAACTTCAAGAGGGATCGGAATGGTGCGGTGACTAAGGTACTGGCTTCCCACCGAGAGGGCCCGGGTTCGAATCCTGGACGCCGTTATTTATCAGTGGTATCCGGATCCCTACTTAAGGTGCTTTCTGGAGAGTATTTTGGGTGGGTATGTCCGTCGGATGGGACGATAAACCGCGGATCCCTTGGCACCTTTCGATGAAACTAAGCCAATGCCGACACCGGGTTTCTCTCTACCTTTCCTCCCTTTATATCCATCTCTGATGTCGTAAAAGATCTCAGCTGTCGGTCGTCTCCCCTAAAACTACTACTACTGCTATGGACTTGAAAATATAAAAATTATAAATATACAATAAAAGTAAACAATAATATGTCTTTCGACATTATATGCACACTCTCAGACATTTAGGGACTCACTTTACAATGCATCGTCAATATCAAATGCATTTTTCTATAGTGAAATGAATTTTTCTCATTTGTTAATTTGCATGTTATCTTAAGCGGGTGGCTACCTAAATTAAAGCATTTTGGCATATTTTTATTCATTATGTTTGATGAAGCAATGGACTCTCCATGAATGTCTTCTAAATTTATATTTTTATTAGTACTCCATTTCTGTTGACTTACATGATTTTATAAATAAATAAAAGCGATGAGGTCGTATTTTCCCTTGTTCCTATTTGCTTCATAGTAATGTCATTTGTACAAGAACGTGAAATTAAGCTTGTGTCTGTTGAACAGGATCACTTAAGTTATCAAATGGAGAAACAATTAATTTTTACGACTTTTATCAAATAAATTTTAATTATGCACATTTTAACAGCTTCAAAAATGATGGCAGTTGTAAAACTCAGAGTAAATATTCTCCAATTTAGAGTGGAATGAGTAATCAACGAACTACTAATCTCCGTATTTTTAATTTTATTGTTTCATAATCCGGGCCACATTGAGCGGAGAAAGCGTAACAACGGACCACAGAAGTGTTTTGGACGAAAATAGTCAAAGTAGTAGGGACAGAAGGAGAAGAATTGCGCTATGCAAAGAAGCTTTCACAAGGAGGGAGTTGTTGACAGGGGCCTTGAGTAAGGATGTTAAGAAAAAGCTCTTGAAAACTTTAATATTGAGCGTGGTTTTGTATGGCTCGGAAACATGGTCATTGAAGCAGGATGGTAGTTTACATGGATGGGTTGCGATAGTCCAGAGGTAGATTACTACTAACTGAAGGGCCCAGGTTCCAGTCCCGGACAAGCCTCTCTGGGCAACCTCTGAGCTCCACCCAAGCTATGTGATTTTGTGGGTACCAGATCTTCGTGGGAAAGCATAATCGGCACAGGGAGAGGAACTGGCCAGCCTACCCTGATGTGTGAATTTCACACGCCGTCGGGCTTGCGAATACTGGCTGAACTCTACCTTCACCTACCAAACCGACCTTCGGGTTGAATACTGTTGAAGGCGTATTGTTCTCACTATACTGTGAACATTCGTTCGATTTCTCTCTGTTTAGACTCTAATTAAGTCGTAGTAATTAATTGTCCAGCCATTTCAAAAAATGTTTCCTCCACATTTTCGGAATAAAAACGTTCAAAGGATACCGAAAATTCTCATTTTATTGTAAGATTATGCCATAGAACCTTTTGAAAAATATAATTTCTAAAACCCTCCTCCGAATTCTTTTCGAAAATTCATTGCACTGAAGTTAATAATAATATCAGTTGTGATTACAATTAAGAATTTAGTGAAAGTTCATATGATTAGGAGGGCTTTCCATAAAATCATTTTATGCTGAGAGATTAAATTTAAAAAAGGCTTTTATAGCTTTCAAAATGAAATAGTCTATTTATGCTGCGAATTCGTGACCAGAATTTTAAACTTATTGATCGTCATTTCGTTTAAATGACTTATTTCCAGGTCTGGATGAAATAAAATTGGAAAGTACGAGACCCTCTGGTTCGCTATTTAATCAACGTGCCCCATTTCCATGCATTAAAATTTCACCATATGTTGCTGAAGTCGTAATTTCGTTACCGTTTCAATATTTACGGTTTATATTTCCAATTACATTTGAAAGTTTCATTACTTAAGTAAATAATTCCTGAGTTTACATTTGCATTTTTGGGATATTTTTTTACAACTGCTCTTCGTGCGGTAAAATCCAATGTCCCCGGAAGCTCACCTTCTCTTCCCTAATGAAGCATTCAAATAGCACAATTAGAAAATCTATTCTTTGCCGTCATGCGTAAATTTAAAGGAGATTTGCTTCCGTAAGCGAGTTTTGTTACATTATGACATTATTCCATCAGTGTAATGAAATAATTTTGGAAAGACTAAAGTCGTCACCAGAGGGGTATACATGCATCCTGGAGATTTATTGAGTTTAATTTATAATGCAACAATTTCAGAGAGTAAAAATCATTCGCCTTGACCGGGATTCGAACCCGGATCCCTCGATATCCGGCCGAGTGCTTTAACCAATTAAGCTACCGAGACGTCCTCTTACACTCTGAAATTTTGGGGGCTCAGAGTGTAAGAGGACGTCTCGGTAGCTTAATTGGTTAAAGCACTCGGCCGGATATCGAGGGATCCGGGTTCGAATCCCGGTCAAGGCGAATGATTTTTACTCTCTGAAATTGTTGCATTATAATGCACACAAAGCGGGTGACTCCGTTAAAGTTACTGTTACAGTTTCTTGGAGTTTAATTTAATTTTAATCATTCGACAGGGATTTTGTAACTGTGGGAATAATAGGAATCCTAGAGGTATCCCTATCAAATCTTTTATTCTGGGGCATTCCCTGCGTAATGAAATGCTTTAAATCATTTTACAAACTATTAAAATGATTGCTGTCACATTTCAAATTTCATTTCAATGCGCGCGGTAGATCTTCAACAAAATTCTTGAATAAAAAAGCTGGTCTTGGAGGTTACTGAGCCAATGAGCCTGCATCTTAAAAGAACATTTAGGCATTCCAAACAAATATAGCTTATCGAGGGAAAGAAGGAGGAAACCTATCTATGATCTACTGTGAAAACACAGCATTGAAGATCCCTGCTAACATATGAAAAATATTTGCCAAGTGTTTGTTTTCGAGAATAGTTCTGTACGGGTTAGAAACTTGGACTATTAAGAATGATGAAAGATATCAGAAAGTTTCAAGATTTTGCTTTGGATGACTGGGATTCAATGAGTTAAACAGGCCGATAGGACGATGAATAATTGTGAATTAGGAATGGTAGAGGAAGAAGAAAGAAGGATATTTGATGAAAATGATAGCAAAGTGGAAAAATATAGGTGAGCCTCAATCTGATACGTTAGTGCTAAATGAATAGAATAGGTAATTGAGGTAAAATGTAATCAAAAAGGAGATGAGGGAGAAGGTCCTGAAAGATTTGAGTGGGTAGGAGTTGCCATCCAGTGAGTAACGATGGGCATGACAGAAAGAATGTAGGAGAAGATGTCCAGCGTGTAATCTTTCTTGCCAGACTAAGATATACATGATAATCAAAAAATTCCGTGTGAGAACTCCGCGGTTACAAACCCTTGTGTCGCATCATACGTTTTAATATTAAATGGTAAAGTTCCACCCATAAAGGAAGAACCTCTAAACAAAGGAAATTAAACTCATCAATTCTATTTTCTGCAAGAGATCGACGTGGTAATTTATTTTACTTAAGAACTTTCAAATTGCACTTTGTTGGAAATTAAAGATGAGAGTAGTACAAATAATCTTAACGTAACTGGTTTAACCAAACTAAAGAACAGTTTCATTGCGACATTATTTCAAGTGAGTAATTTGGATTTATAATTTAATATGAAAATATAGATGGGACGTAATATTCTTGGTTGTGACTTTTGGAAGTAATGGACCATCTTCGTGGCGAGCATTTGCAGAAAACTTTCATTAAATCCAACCTATTAATGTATATGTTAATTAAGTGAGTAATTTTATCACTAGATCTTGATTGCTATTTAAATCTCTATTTATCCGGGTTTTCAAATCAATCAGCTCCATATTCTTTCCTTACGCTACGTGAATACGTTTGCATTAATTTAAGACAAAAGATTTTTACTCGATAAAATATGATATTCGTCTCCATGCATTTTCTTGCGGAAAATAACCTGTCAAGAGGTGAAGAGTGAGTGATAAATTTCATTTGTTGGGCATTGAAAGCCATAATTTCCAACTTTCACAATGAGACGTCTCCCTCTTGTCGTTACTAGCCTCGTCTGGGTGCTGTTCATGCTCCCAGATGATCCCTCGAATGAGATGATTGGATTGCCCGTGCGCCGTTGCATAAATTGACTCATTCGTTCGCGACTTCGAAGAGTGATTTTTCGCTTGAGTGAACTTCTTACCCATCCCGCGAGTTCATTAGTGTAGTACCTATTTCGTTAAAATGGGGAAACATAACCAAGCCCATCAATCGAATTGTCAGTCCTGCAAAATTACGCGGATTCAGTGTCGGTCGTGGAAATAATCACTTTTCCCTGAGCAATTTCAGCAAAGTTAAAAATTTTTTACCGGCATTGGTTCGAGTACACCATTCAAGAATAAACTTTGCGAAATAAACAGGAAAAGTCGTGGTCGCTCAGAACTTCCCTCGTGGGTCGACAGTAAATTGTGATAGCTTTCATTCATGCGTTGTAAATATGTTCGTACTTAATTTATGAGCATAATATTATTTTCTTACTGTAATAGAATGAATTGTGATATACATAAGTTACAATTATTGCCAATTATACGATGGGGTTAGCTTAAAGAGAAAAATAAATATCGTCAGTTTCAAGAGTTCATAAAACTCAAAACCGTATTTTTTTCAGTATAAAAGAAAATTAGAGACGTTTGAATAATATTTTTAAAATATACATTATTAAAAAAATAAAAGGTCCACCTTTTCATCATGTGTTGTTTCTGTAATGGCTCGACCCCCCTGATAAAATTTTCCATTCTCCGTTTGTCGTACTTCCCAACTAGCTGCATATGTTAGTGTCGTTTACATGGTATATATGTATTACACATTAATAACATCAGTTTATTTACCCTTTTATATTAAGCAGTTGAAATGGGACCTGATTTCTCATTATTTACTAATTGAATGCCATTGTTGATGCCTCAATTTTGTGATAAAGAATTAGATAGTATCTATCACTCGTGCTATACTATTTAATTACGAGGAACTTTATTTCGCTACTCTTCTTTTGATATTAGTAATGATTATGTTAACAAAGTTACAGGAACTTCGGACTCGGGGGAGGGGAGAGGAAAGACCTTTGGGCTGACACACAAGACGTTGATTGTACTCAGCTTTTTATTGGTGAAATAATGAATAATTTGCAGAAACTCTTTTATATTCATGATTCAATAATGATCGTGATGTTTAATTCACATTATTCTAAATTTCAGAAAATTTAAAATATGATTATGGTTCAAACTAAACTCGATTGAATAGACAATTTGAAAACTTATTGTAGTAATTTCTTTTTAATTCGAATTTTTAACAATATTTGTTTGCGTTCGAAACGTGAAATATAATTTTTATACAGACGCAATATATTAATTGTAAGCAGCCATCTTTTCAGTTTATATATTAGACTATAGTGCGATTTGTATTCTTAATTAATGGAGCAAATGGGGATGAAGAAATTATTGATACATTTTCCCCGCAGACGCCACTGCTAAAAGCATAATCGCATCGTTCACGCGCCACTCTGCTCTGGATAGTGCAAGGCACGCGAGCCGTTTTCATCCATCAGCCTACCTCTCTTGGTTGGGAGATAAATTCCCTACTTGGCAGTAAAGTATCAATCCGATGACAGGTGGAAGAATGAGGGAAAGGTGAAAGGTCCCATCGAAAGATTTCATGGCCTGATAAAAGGTTAGTGAGGTCATGTCGCGGTACCGTTCAACATGCATGGCCCCTTCGAATTCTGGGATAGAATCCAAGGAAACGCGAAGGATTAATTCAATTAAAATTAAGGCCGTTGAAATTTATTATATATTCAGATGAGGGCAACATTTTTTTTTAATGTATCCATCGCAACTGAACCGAATAATAGTTCATTGCTAGACATGCCAACGAAATGCAGTTTTAAGTGAAATGTTTATCTTTAGAAACGTGCTCATGTTTAGTGTAATTTGAAGCAGTTATTTGTGGAAAGAAAAAAATAATATTCCCGATTGTAATTGGAATATAATAAGGCTCATTTGCAGAGTAATAATTGGCTACCAACAAACTGCATTTTTAAACTGTAAATATGAATTGTCAATATATTTGTTATCCCATTAAGAGATGTAATTAATTCAGGAATTAGGTAACGTCCATCATGGAACATTTTCGTAAGCTCCCTCGATATGCATCCTCAATTTAAATAGCATTTTACGTATGATATAATTGGTTTGCTAAAGTTCAAAGGTACATAACCGATTGAGTCATTAAAAAACTTTACTGGTATTAATTGAACTACGCCCTTTTGGCAAATTGACTAAACGCAACATAAGGGCATTCTTATTAATTAAATTACCCTCAACATCTCTAATATTATGTAAATTGAGCGCAAAGATTTAAGTATACAGTTTTTACTCTGTTCTTTTTCTTATACTTTTATCGTACTCAAAAAGTTCACAGTGGGCATTCATTCTTATTATTCTGCAGCACGGAGCCGGGCCTAGATTTAAGTTTCATGCTTTAACCTAACGTCACATTAAACGAAAAAAACATAAGTTTCACTCGTAATCCCCGGGAAGCTTTAACATTTTACCGCGGGCTCTTTACGTGTATCATTGACATAAAAAGTCACCCGTGTTTATTTTGATTGAAGCTCTTGCAGTGATGGAATGACAGACCGATGGGCTTAAATACGGTTTTCATTAGCGGATTATTTCCAAGCGTGATTTAAACCTATTCATTTCGACGGCAAATGCGGCACGATTCGGCGTAACCACCACAAGACGAATTGCCTCATAACTGAATGCAGCATCTCCTGGAGACTCCTTTCACTGCCGACTCGCGTCTTCTCTCCAGGAACGGGCGGTTTGTATATGTAGGCATCTGTGTATCTATATATATATATATATATGTATATATATATATGTATGTATATATATAATATATATTATATTTATATATATATATATATATATATATATATATATAGTCCCTTTCTTGAAAAACCCACGAACGTGCACAATAATGTAAATTCACTAACTAGTCGACACAAACACAGAAACTAAAACATATAAAAGAGGGACTCACTGGTTCTCGAATTTTCGGTGGTGCAACCACCTTTCTCAAGAGGAATTAGGAACAGAACTCAGTTCTGTTCTGAGTTCTGTTCCTAATTCCTGAGCTGAGAACTGAGAAGAACTGAGTTCTGTTCCTAATTCCTCTTGAGAAAGGTGGTTGCACCACCGAAAATTCGAGAACCAGTGAGTCCCTCTTTTATATGTTTTAGTTTCTGTGTTTGTTTCGACTAGTTAGTCAATTTACATTATTGTCCACGTTCGTGGGTTTGATGTTTTAGTTTCTGTGTTTGTGTCGACTAGTTAGTGAATTTACATTATATATATATATATATATAAATGATGTATGTATATATACGTGTATGTACATATATATTATATATATCATTTCCATATTTACATCATATACATATATCTATGTATTTATATATATATATATATGTATATTTTATATGATGTATGTATATATGTATGTGGGTATATCTATTTATATTTTTATACACACACACACACTCCGAGAGAAGATCACAGCGATGAGTTTCCGCTCGTCGGATCTAGGGCTGAGATTTTGCAATAGAGGCCGCGTGCAAAAAACGGAGCAGAGTATCCCATTTTAATAGTGCAGGTTGAATCAGATGGGCGGCGCTGGCGGTCGGTGAGGCAACAGTGTAAAGGCAATTTTTTTTCATTATTTCTCAATGCAATCTTTTTTGCTGATCCCTTTGGAAAAGGGGCTTCTCGTGATCAGATTCGATCCCAATAATAGTGAATCTTACCTCTACTACTCTAGGCTCCAATATTCATTCGCGGCTATTCCTTCAAATTGCAACCGTATGATTTGCATCAAGTTTTAGCATTTTTGCCATATTTTTCGCATCATCGCGCTCCTCGGACCAACTGAAATCAAAAAATTGCTTAGAAATCTCGGGAAGTTTACGTTATCTGTCCTTTTTTTTAAAACATTCTTTTCCTTAACTTACCTTACCCACAGTGTCTAAACTTTTGATTTTATGCTTCATGAAATTTTAGCGGCCGGTTAAAACGAATAGGTGCAACGTTCCTTTCCTCCGATGCTAAAACAAACTTACGATCGTGGAATACCTGGAGTGAAAGTATATTTCTTGCTCTTCCCTCCACGAAAGTTTTGAAGCTAATCCGCAAAAAAATAGAAACGCATATTTATTTTTAAGATGTCTTCGATCGAGTTCACTGGCTCGTGACCCTATAAAACAATAGCTTGAACGATTTATTGTCACAACCTTTCCCGTTCGCTGCTAATTGGAAATAACCGTTGGAAATGGGAAGGGGACAAATAAAAAGCTTTCGCTTAAAGCTGGTGAAGTGGGCTCCTGCGTGGAAATAAATGGCGTGAACTTTGATGACGCAGCCCGCACATCACGGACAACTCTGATTTCGACGTGTGCCCAATTACCGCCCCGCACCGAATGGGAAGTGTTCCTTGGGAGCACCGTCGTCTCACCAGCCCGTCGGGAGTCCTCGCCCCTCTGCACGTTCCTGCTCCACATTTGCGTCGATCACAAAGCAGTACGTTTCCCAACTTTCCCTGGATGCCAAAGGTGGCGGTTTGGGAAGGGGAGACGGACTCGACTGCGTCTAGGGCTGTGGTTTCCTCGTCGATCCCGTCATCACCGTTCGTTAGCTCGGGAATAAATTGGAAGCTCCTCATTAATCGGCTCTAATTGGGATAAAACTCACTCCTCTCGATGAAGAGGGCTTCGGCAAAGAGGCGGGATCTCATTGAATCTAGTAAGAACGTAACTTAAGAACCTAACTCAAAGAAAGCATAGCATGAGCATACACGTGAATCAGGAGAAGATCTCAACGCCACGTGATACCGCAAAAGATGGCTTGTCTTCATCCTTTTCCACATTTTATGCTCATCTTTTCAGTTCATTAAATTAACCAATCCCGTGGAAGAGGAACGCTTGAAGTCAATCCATCCCGAGCGATACAGCAAGTAGTTTTAGCACTCTCATCGGTCAGATTGAATGATGAGTCTTCCGTATTGGTTGAGTATATTAAAAATGGTCCATTGCTGTAATCAATGCAGAATTTTGAATGAGATTTTGCCTATTTTGTGTAATATTTGATGTGAATCGTACATTGTATGGTACTTGCTTAAGAAGAATCGGGAAAAATACCACATTTTATATCCGTATCGTTAATTTTATGCGTGTTGCCGTTGGCATGTAATCTGGAATAGGAATTGATCTAATGAAAAAACCAAATTCTCGTTGAAAAATGAAAGATAATTTATCACAAATGTCAAAATATTAACATTTATCATCGTCTTATCATGTCATTGATTGGATTTCTATAAAAAAACACCAAGAAATCATGTTTCCTGTCAATCTCTACATTTTTCCATCCCTCCTTGCGCTGACGTTATGCATGTCTTTCTTGTAATTCGTCCTTGACCTTCCTCTTCGGTGCCTACCGTCACACCCCTGCATGTTTTCTTCCATCAGGGTGTCAAGTCACTCACAGACTGCTCGCCTCACTCGCTCTTCATGTTCACATTTGTTTACTTGGATTTCAGGAATGAAGGTGAAGAATTAATCATGGTTTTCATCATTCTTCCATGGCGTATTCATGTATACATTGTATCTATATTATTTTCCTCTTTACTTTCGGTATCCTAATCGTTTCAGCCTCAGAGCTGCTCAATTTTAATTGAGTTTCAATGACTCTTTATCTAATCTCTATGTTTGTGCTTGACGCCATAGGAGGATGTGTCTTCTGTTTATAAGCCTTCCTCGCCTGTGCTTCTTTGTTTATTTCCTCCTTCGGGCCTCTTCCATCTTTTGTGCTTCTGCTTTTAGAATCTATTAAAACTTATCAAATTCGTTCTTTTTATCTGCTATGTATAATGTCCTTAATTATGTATTTCAAACTTGTACTTTTCATTGCCTTTTAAAACTCGGATAACTCATAGATCTATCTATATAATCTATTAATTTATTAATGCTCTACCCACGCATTCTTTATTCCTACAGTATAGTAACATCATAAGGTATTCTTCCTTCTCTCCGAGCATAGTCAACCATATAAAATAACTCATAATTTACCCATATTTGTGTACAGTATCTTTTATATTTTCCTTTGTCATCTCTTGGTGTGTCATTCTACTGAACAGGGGCGATGATGAGCATCCCTATCTTTTTTTTTATTCATGGTATCTTCTTCTTTCACCAATTCTTCGGCTCACTGCCATCATTTCCTTAGATTGGAGACGTATTATTATTCTGTTGTGCTTGAATTTAGTTCGGGATATATGTCACGTGTGTTTCTGCCATGGAGTAGGCAGATAAGGGAAGCATTCTTTTCGTAAAGGTGACAAACCTGCTGACAGGATGTTTGGTCCCTGACTTCAATTCTCTTTGACTTGTGTGTGGCTGAAAAAATATATTGAATGCAAGTGTGGGAGTCAGTTACAACTGAGTATATCACGAAACCAAGTGATAAGTTACGTGTGCGTTATTTTTTTGCTTAATTTCATATTGGAGTGTGTGCGACTCACGAGGGCCACAATGGACCATGAACTCAAAAGGGATAGGGCGTATTTTAATTAAAGTTTACCTCCTTTCAAACATTTTTGGTGACTAGCCACTCTCTTTGCCGCTCTGTCCTCTTAATGAGAATTGCGTTAACTTGCTTTAATCCCAGTAGTTATTTTCTTATATTGAATCGGCAAAAAGTGAGAATAAAACAATGCCGGCATTTTGAATTATGAAAGCAAGATTTCGTGTTAATTATTTCCTAATGTCATTCAATAAAAGAGGGTTTATAAAAGGTCAAAAGAAGTGTGCCGTAATATAAGAATCGTCGATCTTTTAACGAAAATTGAAAGATTTTTTCATCTCCAAGAGTTCGCGAGGGGCGTAGTGGCCTTTGCAGTGGACCCTATGATCGCAGAGGTTGATGAATAGCGCGGTTCGAGACCGCGATGAAAGCTCTTTCACTTTGATCTTCGTGAATAAAGTTGAATAATAAGTTCCCCAGCAGTTTTCTACCAGCAGATGGAAGATATATCTTTGCCACTATTAATATACTTTATGTTCCATCAAATCAGACAGTAGCGTAATAAATGCATAAAATACATGGACTTGCCATGTCGTAGAGATTATTTCGTTATGAAGAATGAAAATAAATCTTGCACCTCATGCTGCTATTTGTAATGCCTTTCTTTGCAGTGCTTCATCGCTGCGTTATATTTATTTTTCTTCATTTCAGATTTCCTAAACTCGGAAGGGAAATATATCGATCCTTCTCATGCTCTTTCAAGGGAGAAATTTTGTCGCTCAGCATTGCAAAATCGTTATACGTCATTTTACTCGAAATATGATCTAATACTATCTATGGTGTCATGGCAGTGAAAATGTTTGAGTTTTAAACAATGTCTGTTGTGTGATAACCCAATGGTAATACCATGGAATCATTGTGGTCTAATAAAACAAGGTAGCACTATTTTTACAATAATATTTCTCGGATCAGGTTGGTACCTGCCGAATGCACTTTTGCTCCAGAAGAAACAATTCCCAAATGCACATTATCTCTGCCACTGCTGGGATTCTCTTAATGTCAATATCCAGTACAGTCGTTCGAAGTAACCTTAAAACAATTAAAACAGCTGGTCAACAGCTAAAAACTACGTCCCATGTGCATAGTACTGGGCTCAATGCTCTATAAGATTTCGCTTGACGAGGAACTCCTATCAATCTCCTAAAAGCTAGTCTAATGGATAATGACAATTTCTTTAGTTGCCCATCTATTCAAATACATTGATTTACATAAATTAAAAAAATCATTGAATGAAACCTGAGAGAAAAAGAACCGTAAGTAATTGCATGTGAGTATAAATCAATAAAGGTGTCATCCACCATTGTACGAGTATCGTTCAGCATTGTACGAGTTCGCATGCGCTTCTCGCATTTACATTTCCTAAATCTAAGACATCTGCAACTCCCCTAAGAAGTGAAATGTCAATGATTGTCTCCGTCGAAGAGAATCTAAGGCAAGAATATTCATCCGGATTAACCGAAAAAGCAGTTTAACAAAACGCTTAATTGACAAATGTCTTCCTTTTGATGGATACGCAATGCTCTTCAGGCCGCCGATAATATTTCTCATTACAAAAAACGTTCTAAGAAATCGTAGATTTATTTTGTTAGCGCTGTACAGTATATTGATTCCACGTAGTGGTCATTTTTCAATCTAAATATTTTATATGAAAAAACTCGTGTGGTTGCAATTGCAGAAGTATCAGAAGAACAACTTGCTCGCAAAGTAGGTGGAACCCGCTGACCGTGAATAACTGAGCAGATTAAAGAACAACCTCAGAGAGGCAAATGGGACTATATCGAAAAGAATATACGAGTGTATTCATAGGAAACAGATGGAAGGAGTGTATCGGAGAAGTATATGAAAGTGCGAAACCACTGAAAGATGGTACAATGGTAGATAAGGTTGAAGTAGGGAAAGATGGCCGAGGTCCAGATATACTCAGAAGTGTATTCCACAGAGTAGTAAAAGAATCAAAGAAAAACCAGGGCCAGGATCGGACGAAATTGACCACGAAGTCATCAAGGCACTCCAAGAAAAAACTAATGATGTCCTGTTTGTAATAACCAAAAGCAGCTACGATATTGGAAGAATGCAGGAGAGCTTCCAGAAGAGTATAATGAGTGCAATAAACAAAGAAGTAGGGAACAGACAAATATGAAGCTCACCAAAACTTGAGGCTAGTAAGACATGCACCCTAAATACTAACAAGAAAAATCAGTGGATGTTAGGAAACGAAAACTAAAAGCAACCTGTTAGAAAATCAATTAAGATTCAGGAAGAACAGGGGTATTAGTGAGACTGTAATTAGTCCAAGACTTCTGACGATATAGTACTTCTGCGTTTTTTTGCTGACCAAACCCCTGTGTTTGGCATTCGTAAACTTAGAGGTAGCTTTCAATAACTTGGAGTGGAATAAGATGTTCCAACTGCTGAAGAAACT
Source organism: Hetaerina titia (assembly GCA_037158775.1). Classification (NCBI taxonomy): domain Eukaryota; kingdom Metazoa; phylum Arthropoda; class Insecta; order Odonata; family Calopterygidae; genus Hetaerina; species Hetaerina titia. Next base: position 27,965,649 of record CM073778.1, read on the forward strand.
TGGAATAAATTACAGGGACATAAGAATAATCTATCATGCTCTACATGGACCAAGTCACCATAGTATAAATTAAAGAAGGCAAAAATATGGAATATAAACAAATATGCTTGTAGAGATTAGGCAAGGATGCAAACTTTTTCTCTCGCCGGCGTAATTCATCATGCATTTAGGAGTAACGATAATGAAAACATGTGAAATCGACAAAGGAGTCGAAGAAATTAGGAATAATGGAAAATAAATTAACGTGCTTCGCTTTGCGGATGACATCGAAGTTATAGCAGAGAATAGAGAAGACTTCCCGGCATCCTTGAACACAATGGATCAAGTATTGCATGAATATAACATTAAAATAAGGAAGAAGACAAAAATTCTGAATTTGAAGAATACATAAGCAGACAAATGAATATACATGCATATTGTGATTTTGGAAAAACTTTGAGCCTTAATCGAGCCAGTACCACACTGAGTAAAACATGAGCATTCTATTATAACCAGGAGAAATATATAAGCGTATGTTGTAGGGTCGATTATACTTTTCAATTTTGTTAAAGAACAAATTATACCATCTCTTTACATCATTTTTATGTTGGTAAATTTTTATGCCTGATTTTGTTTCTGCGATAATTTACCCTTGCGCTGTTTCTCTCCCTTTCCTTTTTATGAAACTTTGTCGGTCATTATATAACGGTCTAATTGACAATTCCAATGAAAGATTGTTAGTGTGATCACTCAGTACGTTGAACTTGATAATAGAAAAAGCAATTCTAGTAAATGGTTTTACGCTGAGCGTCATCATCAGACGCTCGGCGTCACCGTAAGTCATTAAAATCATTCTTTGTAATTATTATTTTTGTTGTTAAGTTCAAGTCAATGTCAATGCCTGAAATTGTATCCTTTACTCGGAATGTATAAACATTCCGATATTCATTCATACCTATTTCAATCTGAAGATCCGATTGGCTGCCTGCAGTTCTCCATTTTTACTTAGACAATGTTACTTCTCTCCCGTCGTGATTTGCTATAATATTATTACGGAGGCATTTTATCGCCAACCATTATTTTTCACCTTTCGGTATAATTTGACGCACCTGATACTCAGCAGTCCGTAAAAGATGGAGTCTCCTCAACTAAGCACTTGGGCTTTAGCAGAGATGAGCAGTTAGCCAGTAGTCACGATATAATTTCGCGGTTTCCATTGCATCACAGGCTCTCTCAAGGTTTCCCCCTCTTTAGTGCTGAAAATCCTTTGCGATGAGATGATACCATCGCGCACATTTCTGTATGCGGAGTCGCGAAGTAGAACCGGCGTTGCGAATCCAGCGATTGCTCGTCGTATTTATGTTGTACCAACACCATGTTTTCCAGCCGTGGTGAATGTAACCACGTGTGAAGGCAGCCAATGATTTTTTTTGCCCCTGCGTAGTGTGTGCCAATTAGGCAGCTCGTCTCAGTAATTTGACTTGAGGCAACCAGCAATCATCTCTCCATCGCCTCTCGGAATCGAAACCGCGACCTTCAAGGTAGCCCGGTCGACCAGTCAAAGTCGAAGCGCCTGGTCGGTCCACGTGGGTTCACTGTCCTCCTGGGTCGGCAAGAATCCAGTGGAGCCGTAGCAAAGATGCTTCTCACCTTTCGTGACTAGGTTTTAGCCATCCGTTTTCCAAATTAGTTACTCACTCACACTTATTTGTTGCCTCGCTAGCAATGCTTCAATCATACCTCTTTCGGTCATGGTGCTTTCCTCGTTAAATTCAGTTGCTACACTTCCCAACTTTTACTTTATTTCTATTTAATGATAAAAATAAGGGTCCACTCGAGCACATTACCACGAGTGAGAATGAGATAGGATGAACTAATGTTATTGTTTCATCAACGTATAAGCAGCATCCGAAGAAATTAGATTTGTTGTAAAGACTTACTCGGGACCAATATTTTCATTGTTTTAAACTAGGTGATTTGGCAGTGAAAAACTTTGATTTCAGGCAATACAAGTAAGATTCAAAGCGTCTCATGTTATCTTGTGCTGTTTTTCAATTAATCAGTCTTGCTCAAACTTTTGCAATCAGAAGTTTTATTTCCATAAATATTCATTTATTTAGATTTTTAATTCAGGAATTTGAGCATAAAAATGTATCCCACGTAAAGCTAGACGAATTGAAAATAAATGATTTTTCCTTTAAGAATTTCGTTTGCAAATGCCGCTGTAAGAATCCATTAAATGACTTAAATTTGCGGCAAATTATTCATCATGTAGTTACAAACATAGTATATTCTGGTTTTTAAAAATGCTCCATGTAATAAACCTTTGGTTACATACTTTCCATGTCCAAATTAAATATCTGATAGAATGTCTGACGTATATCCGAGGAAATTTACAAAGCGTAATTGAATAGTTTATAGCATTAACTGCCGTTAAGTATTTAAAGTGAACTCAGTATTGAGTATTCATTTTGAGGTCTGAAAATGTACCGTTACGTGATAAAATGAGTTCGAAGGGTAAATTAATGTGGTGCCTGTTTTTTCTTACGCCAAGCTATTTAATTGGTTCATGTGCACAACAACTGCTAGTCTCTTTGCTTAATTATTCAATTTTAATGATGGGTCATTTTTCTATTTTTTATCAATGTCATAAAATTCTTCACTTCTGATTTGGTGTGTCAGCATTCTTTTAAGGAGTCTAAATCGCCAAATTGGATTCAGTCCCTCTAAATTAATTCCTAAGACATTATTCCCCTTCCTTTGTCAGAGCAATAACTCAAAAAAGCTTGTTGAATTCGTTGTGTATGCGTTTTCAGTGCTCTTCAAGAATGAAGCAACTTTTGATAACACACATTTTACACCAAAACGTACTCTTTTGAAGCGACCACTTAAATTTTTTACG